>VZTO01012875.1:200607-243089 GCA_013400615.1 Syrrhaptes paradoxus
TTCTCCTGAGCAGGAATCCAAAACATAGCTTCTTGATAACTATTTATGAAGAGAAGGAAAAAAAAAAAATTTAACTCTCTTCTGCTTAACCCACGACAAGGGAAAAAAATAAATCCTTAACAACAGTTCTATCAAAGCAGCTCTGGCTCATACATTAACTTGTGTAAGGAGGTGCTGTGACTGGAAGCCACAGAAATACAACCAAGAAAAAAACAAAAGTTTGAAAAAACAGGTTCAGAACCATTTTCACCTTTATGATTTCTTCTGTCCTTGTCTCACAGAGACAAGGACAATGAAGGTGCTGAACACCGAGCCCCTCCGAGTGAGTTCAGCTTGCCTTCCCCATCAGGACAGGCTGCTGAATACATGGTCTCTGCTGAGACATTCACAACCGCCTTCCTCCTGGTTTCTGAGAACTGTTTCTACTCTTAAGGATCCCCTTCAAATGCTTCCACCAAGGAGGCATGATAAGTACACCTCCAGGATCAGGTTTACCTTTTCCCAGGGGTGCCAATCCCCTTAGATGCTTTCTGTAGATGCCAAACAGACAAAAGCAAGCCCTACACGGTTTTTCAAAACTTTTCATAGAATGGTTTGGGTTAGAAGGGACCTTAAAGATTCCAACCCCCCTGCCATGGGCAGGGACACCTCCACTAGACCAGGTTGCTCAAAGCCTCATCCAGCCTGGCCTTGAACACCTCCAGGGATGGGGCATCCACAACTTCTCTGGGCAACCTGTTCCAGTGCCTCACTGCCCTCATAGTAAAAAACTTCCTCCTAATATCTAATCTAAATCGACCCTCTTTCAGCCTAAAGCCATTACCACTTGTCCTGTAGCTACACTCCCTGATGAAGAGTCCTTCCCCATCTCTCCCTTAGGCCCCCTTTAAGTACTGGAAGGCTGCTATAAGGTCTCCACAAAGCCTTCTTTTCTCTGGACTGAACAACCCCAACTCTCTCAGCCTGTCCTTATACAGGAGGTGCTCCAGCCCTCTGATCATCTTCGTGGCCCTCCCTTGGACTTCCTCTAACAGAAGCTCTAACAGAAGCTCTATTTTCACTCACTTGCAAATGTTAGAAGGAACAATTCAACAACTGTGCAGCCAACTCACCTATTCCTTAGGGTTCACTAATAGTAAGTGCAACTGCTACATCCTTGCATCCAGGGACAGAGACCTGTGAGTCACTTTCCTTCCCTTGGCCTTGTTCTTGCTCATGTTATTTGCTGTTGGCAAGGCCCTCATGGAACAGAGACACACAACTTGTGCTTTACTCCAGTGTGCAGAATAAGGAAGGGCTACACAAACACAGAGTGTCACTTGCCATACCTTGGACCAGACCTTTTTTTGCAAGAGTCACTCTTTCAGCTCTGTGGAGCTACCCTCCTCTCCACCATGGGGTGAGGTCCAAGCTCAGCAAAGCATCCAGGCTGTGCTACACCAAATAGCAGCCAGGGGAGACTGGGGGAGATGGAGGGACTCTGGGGGAGCAAGGAACCATGGGGGTTACAATGAAGACTGTGCTCTTAAAAATACAGGGATACCATCAGGGGAAAATTAAGATAAACCACCTTGTGTGAGGATCTGTAGGGAAAGGCGGTGTGTACAGCACAAGTGCCTGGGCAACAAAGGGTGAAGCTGAGCTGCTGATCCTGCCCTTGCCATTAGACCTTCTCACTTGAAATGTCTTGGCCATAAAACCTAACTGCTATGGCTGGCTCTCCTCCTCTCTCCTCCGCTTTGTCTGCACCCTGTCATTTTAATGGACTTCTGGTCTCTATATATATCCTGCATATAAATTTCCCGATTCCCCAGACAGCTACATACTGCCACAGTCTTCAGTGGTCTCTGCTAACAGCCCCTGGCTGCCAGGCTACAGCTACTCCAAAGTTTTCACCACACCTGGAAAATCAACAACCAGAAGTCCTGAACTCAGGCAACCTCTGGAGATGCCAACACCCCTGCCAAGCCCAGAAGGACAGCATCCAAAGGGGAAAAGCTGGTGCTGAAAATTACCTTTTGCCACTTCAACTCAGAGTTCATTCTTCGTGCTCACCACAAAATTCACCTCTCAGGTGTAGGTCTGGTTTGCCTGTGTGATGTGGGGGCAGAAGTTACATCCTCAAGCATCAAGATGCATCCCACTGCAGGGCTGGGCCCCAAGAAAGTTTGCTTGTTAATTTTTTATTTTTGCTCAATGTACACCTTACACTCTCAGAGGCACTAAATAAACTGTAAGCCTTTCACAGGTTTTACTGTTATCCCATTTGCTTGTGTATTTTGCTCTGCATCTAAATTTGTGGGATATTTGGGTTAAATACCAAATATAACGCAGACCCATTTGAAAAAGGAAAATATAGCTAGAGTCAATGTGACCTTGAGTGCCCAACCCTACATCATTTGGTCAAACACAAAGTTCTTACTGATTTCACTGATACTGAAAGGAATTCAATCAGGAAGACAGCAACAATAATTTCAAATATTGGCTTTCTGTTTCTCTAGGATGTGAGTCATTGTAAAACTGACACTTTACAGCAAGTAAAAGATAACAAAATAATTCTATAAATCAGCCTAATATGCCTTATCTTAATAGGTATGCAAAAGAGTGCTTATGCTTGCACACAGGCTGAAGACTGGCTATTTGAATTCATATACTACCTTGAGTAGGAGTTAAAATGCTGTCACTGAATGGCAGGATATTTATTTTTTCCCCCCAAATGAAACCTCTGACAAAAGCATGTAAATGAAGTAGGTTCTATTTATATTTTTTTTTCTCTATTGTAAATGTGTTTTCTGCAGAAACTCACCAAATCCATTTTGGGCACAATTAGAAATAGCACACTTATGCTAACAGCAGTGTTGCTCAAAAGCATAATCTGTAAAACCAAAAATCCAATGTGAAAAAAAATTGTCAGTAAAAACATCATTCTGTGCTACAGAAGAAAAAAAAAAAATACAGTTCTGTTTTCAAATGCTTGCCAGAAAGAAAAACTTTGACTCATGGATGTGTGTTGTAAACCATTATTTCATTTCAGAAAGAAAATGTCCCGGCAAGGACCCAAAGCTGAGCTTACAGCAGATGAGCAGGGAGCAAACACCAGGGCTTCTCTCAAGCAGTGTGGTTTCCCTGACGCGGGGCTCCATCACATTAAATATTGCCACTTACAGAGATGTAAGGGTTTAAAGTAAAGCAGCGAGTACCAGAGCACTTAAAATAAACTCGTAAGATGTGGCAACACTGCCCTCCTGCTTCCTAGCAATTCCTGCCCTTTTCTCATATCCAACATACCTTGGGCCAAGAGATGGCCCCAGGCAGTTTCTCCCACCACAAAAGTGTTGAGGGATTTATTCTACTTTTCCTTTGGTCTATTTAAATCTCCTTGTCCAGGAAGCAAAGACACACCTCACTAGGGAAAAGAGGATAATAAAAGTCTAAAACTTTAATTTCTTGGTTTTCTCAGGGAAAATACATACAGATATAAAAATAATCTCAAAATCCACTGTTTGATTTCTGGGTTTATGACTTCAGGCTTTATGACTCAGCTTAATGCTTTATAACTGAACTAAAAACAAATAATAAAATTATAATTAATTCATCTTAGAATTGAAAATGTTTTATATCTGTTCTTTTCACTAGGTTAAACACAATGGAAAAGGTTAAAAAAAAATGGGGGAAATAGATTGTTGGATTGCGTTAGACCAATCCTGCTCTCTCTGCATTCAGTGTTTGGGTGATGGCAGGGAGAGAAAGACACTATACCCTAACCCTGGCCAGATTAAAATATTAAAAATTAATTAAACAAAAATTCAGTTAAAAATATTAATCCCTATGATCTGTTTCTATCTGCTCCTATTGAAACAGCCATCATCTATAGGCCTACTGAGGAAAGTGAGAAAAAAAAGAGAGGACACGGCCCGCAGCCAGGTGCAGCTGCTAACACTGCTCCAGCAGATGGGGGAAGCTCCAGCCCATCAACAGGGTGACTTGGAGGGTTAATTTAAGCATATGATGAAGAAGCTAACTACTGTAAAGGAAAACAACGATGGAAAACATACCTTTTTACTTTGTGCAATACCTTCCGTGAGCCTCTGCATTTTTTTCCTTCCAGAAACAAAAACAAGCCGGGATGTGCAAATAAACCAAGAAAACTGGAGGGAAGGAAGGAACAGCTTGCAAGGCAATTGTGAAAAACAAATAATAGTGGTAATGAGGAAGGAACAGAAAATGCTTCACAAAGAGAGGACGTGGGTTGGGATTTAAAAAAGACTGTAAAGACTCAAAAGGTGTAGGGAAAAACAAAGCTTGGAAAGACTTATTGAATACAGGAGGTAAACAAGACTGAGTAACAAAATGAGGAAAAAAATGAGATTTATGAAGAAAAAAACAAAAACCTCTGGTTTATTTCTGAGTCCCTGTAGAACTGGGGACTACTGCTGATAAATCTGAGCCCCTGGTATTCATGTGTCCCGAACTCCCACGGAATTCTGTTCTCCTTCGAGTGCAAACCCGGCTTCACACTCCCCTTCTTTGTGACATAAATGTTCACACTTAAAAGGTAAAGGTTTATCTAGTAAAAATTGTCAGTGTGCTGTATGCCTCAGGAAGGATGTTTCTGCTTCCAAAGGAAAAAAAAAAAATGAGAAAAAGCAGATGTAGGCGCTAGTCTTGCCTCTCCGCTAGCACAGTCCTGGTCCCCCACCAAGCACATGCCCTCCAGGAGCACTGTGCAGGCACCACCAACACCTCTCACCCCTACATCGGTCTCCTCTCTCCCCACGGGACAGCTACATGCAGAGCACCATGTTTTCCTTCCAGAGAGCCTGGGGAAGAGGAGCTGGGTCTGGGAGATTTGCTTCCCTCTGTGTTGCTTCCCTGATGCTCGCCGGCATTTCATGTCATCGAACACCACAGCTGAACCGTCCGACAGCTAGTTTCACTCAAACATTACTACTCACTTAATTAGCATTGATCTGCACATTTGCCTCATGCTAGCTATCACCTTCTAGGCTTTCCGTACGTGTCGAGTTTTCCTGACATGTGGCATTACTTTGATGCCTGGGAGCTTGACTTTGTTCTGCACTCAAAGGTCACGCAGAGTGCTTTTTCAAAGCATCCTTCAAACCAGCTCCCTGACAATGACAAATCTTGGTTTATTGCCTTTCCTAAGGTCTCCCAGTGTTTCCTAACAGACATCCTAGTGGTATTCTCAAATCCATCACTCTTGAAGCCAGATGTAAAGTAACCACGGAAAGCTGTATACAGCAATCAAACCATATGAACAGTTTTATAACTACTGGCAACCCACTGAACATTAAATATTGGATTAACATTCAACAGCTCTGCTGGTGCTTCCTGCACTCTGGCAGCGAGCTATCCCCGCTCTGGCGTACACTCACGGAATGGGCTACAACTCTTTCAGGATAAATCTCAAAATGGAGGGCTTCACTTGCGCTACTCCAAACTCGCAACATGCAGCCAGAGCGAAAGGGAACAATGCTACTGGACCACAGGCAGGGAGATAAGACTGCTGCTGCTGCTTTTCAGCATCCATGAAATCAGTCTGCAACTCCTTACTTACAAGGCTGGCCCAGGGAAAAACAGGTGCTTGAGTTGCTACCAACCCAAACCTACCCTCTCGCTTCTTCCTGGCATGCCCCTAAGTGAGAACTGTAATCTCCTGGGGATCAGGACTGGTTTTCTCTGGTATGCAAGGCGAGTCTTCCTCATGTTTGTCTGACATTTCCCCCCTACACACCATGAGTTCTTCTCCAAGCAGGAACAATTTTCTCTCAGACCTGGTTCCTGGTGTCTGCGCTCCAGAAATGCAAGCACAAGTCCTAACACAGCCTCACACCTCCTGTCTGCTTTTAAACAAGATCCTTCCTCAGCTCCGCATCCTTTTTCACTGCCTGCTGCTGCATCTAGCAACTTGCATAGGACCAAACCTGCCTCTGATGCAGGGTGCTGCAAGACCCCAGGGCACTAACCTGAACCCTGTTACATCCAGCTTCCACCTTCATAAAGCAAGGCCAGGGGAGCTGCCGTGAACACAGGCAATACTGCCAGCACAGGTCAGGCACTGAAGTCACCACCTATCAACTATTTTAGTACACATCAGGGCAAAATAAGCAGATGCGGCTCGAACTCACAGGGAGAAGCCTAATTCCAGGAGATGCCAGGAAACTCTGCTGGAGAAACTACTGTTGCTTGTGCACATGCATTCCTCCCAATGTGCTATTTTACCTCCAAATGCATGCTGCACCATTTTTAGAGGCAGAAAGAGACTGACTGATGGACTCCAGCACACAATCCAATAGAGCATGCCAACAGACCCATGACAGGGGTAATCACCACGTTTAAAACACCATTTAAAAAAAGGTAACCTGTCAAGTTTGCTTATGTTGTAAGGCTCAGCCCCAGAAGACTCCGGCATATTTCCAACACATCAAACTAATTGCAGTTTACATTCGTTTCACTCTCTATTAGAAGTGCTCCACTTTCCAGGAAAACTAATATGATCTGCAGCACTGGGCCGGCCGCAGCTTTCTGCATGAAACCCAAGCGCCTCGTTTCACTGAATGGGGCTTTGGGTAATAGTCATCGGAAAACATGCAGTGCAATCTGTGGCGTGTCACCCTAAACATTGCTGCACTCTGAAAATAGTTTCAGCTTCCTCCTGTGCCTTGCATAGTCTGGAAATAAAACATATGGAGTTAGCACGGCCGCTGATTGGATTTTGATTGTTCTGAAACGCTGCCAGGTTTAAAGTGGAGAGTGCGGCCTGAAAGGAAATACAGTAGACACTAGACAATTTATTTGTTTCTGAGCGGGGACTTGGCTGACAGGCCGCTTCGAAGGTGGCTAACAAGAGCAGCATGTTCCCATATGGAAACCATATGGGGAAATCAGCCAAGATCTAAAAAACATGGCACAATATACGTTATCGCGGCAACAGAAAGAGCAGAGCTCTGTAAAATCGGTGCCAATCACAACAGCAAATTGGTTGGATGGATGGTGCTGATAAATAACTAAAATAGTTAACATGCCAGCAGGTTTCAGATAAAGTACTGTAGGAACTGGAGACGGGAAACACAAACAGGAGCTGCAGCGGGAAAGGCGGCAGGCGGGCGGCCGGCCCTACTGGCGGCATGGACTTGGAGAGCTCTGCCCGGCAGCTGCTCCCACAAAACCCAGGGCCCCCGATACCCTGAAAAAGGGGCGGAAAAAAAATCCCCAGCAGCGGTGACCTTACAAAAGAAACCTGCGACCGTTTTGCCTCCTGAGCGCAGTCACGTAAAACCAGCCCAAAATGTAAATATTTACATTCGGGGAAAACAGCTCACAGCGCCGGAGCGCCCGGGCCCTACTCGGGGCTGAACCGCGGCCCCAGCGCCTCGGCCCAGCACATCATCCCGCGGGTAAACGCGGCGACCCGCTACTGCGGGAACACGCCCCGCTCTCGGCCGCAGCCTCCGGCGGTGCCGCCGAAGCCCGGTCGCCACCTCCGCCCGCGGCTTCTCCGCGCAGGCCCGGGGCCGGCCGCACCCCCCCGCCCGGCCGCCCCNGCGCCCCGCCCTGCGCGCCCCGCCCCCGCACTTCGGCGGGAACCGACCCCCTGCCCGCGGGCCCGGGGTCCCGCCCGGGAGCAACAAAATAATCCTGGAATGAAATCAAAAAGGATTTGGGATGAATTTGGGATGAATGTAATCATCGTCTGGACAGCCCAAGGAGGAGAAATGAATCCTCTCCCCCACCTTTGGGACACTTTAACCCAGTCTGTTTCCATACCTTTAATTTTTGCTTTCTGGAAAAAAAAAAAAAAAAAAAAAGGCCAAATTTGTCTGGATTTAAATAACAAATTAAAAAAAAAACCACCGGAACTGAATACTTAAACTCTAAACAAATTAACTTTTCAATTAAAAAAGCACAACTTCAAACTCCTTTTCTCATTTTGACAAAGCAGATTTTTGTCATGCTTTTTATAGACCCCAAATCACCACTTATCCAAGGTTATTTTGCTTGAGTCCATAAAACAGAAAAGCAGAAATATTCACAGTTTCAACTCTGAGGGCAAAAGGAGGAGGAAATAATTGAACATGCCGAAGTACAGCCCGTCTGGCAACCTGACGGTCACCTAGGCCACATCTCGTGCTGCTCATCACGTTTCCAGGACAGAAGCATTTTGTGCAGAGGCAATATCCAGAGAGCTAAAGCACAAGACGATATGTAGGTTATACTGCTAGGGTCTTTTAAGAGTAAGATCCCATTTTCTCACCTCATGAGTTACTAACCAATTTTTCATTTGTTAATTTTATGATTTTAAAGATGTAGGGAACAGATTTTTTTCAAATCCTTGTCTGTGGGAAAGGCATTAGCTTTTCCACATTAACTCTTCAAGATTTATAGCTTTCCTTTTTGCCAGTGACAGTTCAGGAACTGTTTCACCAAGGCTGTGTATTGCTAGATATTCAGCTCATGTCTTCACGAATACTAAAGACCAAAGCAGTGATTTTGTGTTTATTAAATTCATATAGGATCTACACACAAGGAAGACTGTTCCAAAGCCCACAGAAATCAGGGACATCTATGTTGACTCTGAGAAAAAAACCCTCTTGGGAAAATAAGGTATTTCATTATAGCTTTGACTAACCCGAAACATGCCCTTCACTCTTCCTGGAAGGCTCTCGTAGGAAGACCTCTGCGTGCTCTTACCCTGCATACCTTCCTATGGCTGATACCAGGAGCTACTTGAAACACAAAGTCCCTACCACCACCCTCCTAACCCACAGATGTACAATCAATGAAATCTGGGCCCTGAGCTTTTGGGTCCACGATTGTCTGGATACAGGTGCCTGTGCGGGCTGCTCAGAGGATTTGAGCGTGAGTGACAAATCCAAAACATTTGAGAAACATCAAAGGTAGAGGGGATAAAAGAGATGCCCAGAGGAACCCAGACATGTCACATATCCATTAGAGACCCAAGACTACATTAGGGTACCTCCTGAATCTTGAATGAACTGGGCAGAAGTCAGGCAGTCCTTGGTCAGGACAGGAATTGATGCTTCAATCACCCAGTTTCCCTTTTTTTTGTCCTTTCACTTTAAATAAGTAATAGTACCGCTCATTTACAGGCCTTGTTTGTGTGCAGCTTCCTTGGACCTTTGGGTTTTTTTCTTTATAATTGTTGTTTGGGTTGGTTAGCTGGCGCTGTGGAACTGAGGGGAGGGGGTTATGCACAGTAGTGACTTGAAGCTCATCAGTTGCCATTACAGCTCCCATTTATCAAGCCCTAGCGAGCATCTTTAATGCTAAACTATACACCTAAGAAATCAAAATAGAGATCTCGGTCATCAGCTGCTTGTGATGATGATCTACCTGGTTAATAACCCAGCTTCAGAAGAAAAATAACACTTATTTAATTCAAAAAATCAGAAGCTGTAAGTGTCCAAAGGCTTCTCAATACAATATCAGCAACTGTAAATCAAAGTTTACAGGTCAAAAGTCCATAAGTGAAAATGTGAGTCTGTATATACACGCGTATGTTCAAATTCACTATAATTTAGAGCCAAAAAAGCCTTTGGGATGAGTTTTAGTTTCTTTAAGGATAAAGCAGAGGTTATCACATAGTTCACTATCACCTCCACCTCATGCATCACAAAGCTACAGCACAATGCATTTTTATTCTAACGATGAAAAAAGTTTTGCAATGATTTATGATAAAAAAATTTCCCCATCCCTGTCTCCAGCTGCAAACATTTTTTGTCTGCGTAGCACCCATGCTCTGGTCTCCTCCAGAAACAGAAAGGTCACATCTGGGTTGACTGTACACCTGCTGCAGGAAAAGCCAACCAGACATATCTTTATGGGCTCCAGAAGCAGTGGCACTCTACTTTTCAGTCCCTCAGCCAGATTCTCAATGGCAACCCCTAAACACACCAGTCCACACAGTTCGCCGACTGAGGCTCCTATCTCATTTGCGAACTCAGAAAACATAGTAAGACTCCTCATCAGTCAACAGCCTCTGGAGTATTCCACTTTGCTCCTTGAGCAAAGCACGTCAACTCTGGCCCAAGGCTGAGCACCTGCCTTTTCATTCTTCACCTTGGATTAGTTCCTTGAGGTTGAAGCAGGTGAGACAGCCCAGTCAGACCTGTGCACGCTCTGCTCTTCCAAAAGTTATGGCCAAATTGCCTTTGGGCAAACAGAGACAAAAGGGAAGCCCCTACAACCAGTGGTCCCTTGAAAATTTGGTTCTTTCTCCTAACCCTGTTAGGATTTCGATCTGGCAGCCACAACATCATTTCTGTGACTAATGCACTTTCCTACTGCGGGAAGCACTAGTAGCAGGCTGCAATAAGGCAGGGATGGCACTGCTCAGCTCTCCGCTCAGAGGTGGTGCCCACCCCTTGCTCCTCTGGCTCCGCATCACTGGGAACATCAAAGGAGCTGAAGCTGGTCAATGTGGAGGTCCCAGTTGGCCCCTCTTCTTACATCAGCCTGTGGCAGACAATGAGGGAAAGAAAGAGCAGATGCTCAAAGAAAGCCTGTGGCAACACCCCCTGGGTCTGCCCTACCAGTTGCTGGCAATCTAGCATTTAATCTTTCTTTGCATTTAGCAGCCCTCCATCAACTTTTTTATTTCCAGAATTTCCCCTTACTGCCATTGCTGCCAGCACAAATAAACTCATCAGCAGCAGGGGAAAGGTTGAGCATCTTCCTGCAGAATAACATAGTCTAGAGGTTGCCCCAACACCCAAGGCTGGAAAATGTCCAAAACGCAACGAAGGGAGGGAGGATGCCAGCACAGAGTGGGCAGGATGGGAGGTGGAGAAGAGAGAGAACTTGAGAAGGGAAAATGGAAGACTGGGGCAAGTGTATGAAGTGATATTTATCCCAAACTGAAGAAGCCAGAGGTGACATTTCCTACAGAGAAAGAGGCAGTAGTTGTGGAAGAGGGTAAGGGCTTGCTCTCCTTTTATTGCTGTGTTAAGACACATTTTCCTAGAGTCCTAGCTCCTGGAAACACGTGACTTTGCCATAACCTTAACTTTCATCACAAAGAAAGAAAGAAAGGTCCAGCCCTCATAGTTAGAGGGTAAACTCGAAACCTCAGGAGGCAAATAAAAACACCCCAAAATGTACTCAGATTTTGTCATAATTTCTGAAGCTCATTCAGAGTTTGCACACTTGGAGCTGATTACATCAATGGACACTATATACATGTTTGCTTGTCAACAACATCTTTATCTTGAAAAGCAGCACTTCGCTTTGCTACTAAAGAGACTTGTTACCCAGTCACATTAGACTATAACACTTGCCTCTTGCCAGCAAGTTTTTCATTTTTGGCTCTCAAGTTCTGACCAAAAGGGTAATTTTTCAATCATCAGAGAATGGGTTTGACACTGAGGATTTAGTACCCCATAATTACACCTTTAAGGTCAGAGAGCTGACATGTACTGAAAAAAAAAATAAATAACAAAGAAAGCTGGGCTAGAAAAATAACAACTGAGAAAGTTGCTGGAATAAAATATTAAAAAAGGCTTTTTATCTTTTAAACACTCAAATAATTTCGTCCAACTGCAGTAATGACTGAAACTTTTTTTCATCCCATTTTGAGCACACCTTTAAAACAAACCACAACAATGGACGAAGCTTCCTGCATCCACTTCCTGCTATGAACCATTCCAATTCTTTGAAATAAATATGTTTTGGGTTATTTTTGTAAGAGTAATGTTTAATATCTGTCTCCCAGTGTGTAAATGTGTAGAATACACCAAAGATTTAACATCTGCTACAAATAATTTTACAGAGGATCTCAAGTTCTCTATTTTAAGATTATTAGGATATTGTACAGGTGGCCAAATTATTAAAATATGGTTTAAATTCAACACTCATGCATTTTCATAACATGTATTGGATTTTAAAGTCTGGAAGCCACATGTCAACACTCAAAAACACAAGGCTGGCTTGCTGGAAGTTCAAACATTAAAGGCCACTTTCAAAACATTACAGACTTGCTACGCGGCAGCACAGCTGTGGCATCAGGCTGCTCCGCCGAAACACTTAGCAGCACCCCTTAGATAGAGGTGATGTAAAAACTTAAGGCAAGCTACTTTCCTGCCAGACAAGTAACCATTTCTATGAGCATTACAGCATTACTTTCTCTACCCCATACTGATTAAGTAAAGACCTTTACCAACTGATCTTAATTTTAACATCTAACTTGAAGTGCACGCTGCAAGTGTCATGAGGAATGAAAACTGAAACATACAAACAACTGCTTTTGATCCTGTTTCTTTGTTCATAAAGTACTCTGAAAGCTAAATAAATGTTAAAGAGCCCTACCTGCTCTTACTGAGTAAGACTCAGTATTTATTCCTATTTTGAGTGAGTTGCTTCTTAATGAATGCACAGGAACCCCTTGCCTGATGCACTGACATGGAGCAGAGCTCTGGGGACGCGGCTGAGGAGTTTGGGTCCTGGCTGGAAGGAAGTACATGATTCACACCAGCATGTGCAACACAGAAACCCATTTCTGCAGCCTGTGGTTTTACTGGGCTGTTCTGAAGACCACATAAAGTGTTTTTTAGCACACGACCTTTTGCACCTGCTTTGGGGGAAGCACTAGCTATACTGCTGCGAATAAAAAGGGTTGCCTTGCTCGATTCCCTCTGTCCCATGGTGTAGAAGTGGATGCTGTTACCTCAAGAAGCACCCTACAGCACCCCCTGAGCTCCTTGGGTCCGAGATCTCAGCTAGCACATCTGCTGTTCTGCTTCCTAAGGGCCAGAGTGTCTTTTTGCTTTCAGGAGATCCCTGCAAAGGCACAATCCATGATCGGGACAGAGAATAAATAGCACATGTGTGAAGGGGAGCTGGGATGACACTCGGTGAAGGAGAAGCCTCATGCTGCAGGCCCACCTGCTGTGAAGCCAACCCGTTCATAATTGTTGTATTTTCCAACACACATAATTTTGAGCACATTCAGGGTAATCACATCAAGTACGGGGCTCTTACTGCTTGAAGTAGAACAACATCAGACATAGCTGAGCCTGAATCAAAAGAGAGTCAGAAACCATCCTGCAACTGAGCCAATACAAAATTTGATCTCCAGCACTGACTTGTAGAAATATTTCTCTCCAGATGTTTTTTTAAATACAGTTATTACATTAATTGAAAAAGTTAGTGAAATAATACAATTTACACAAGCCTTAGAAAGCAGTTCTGACATGAATGAGCACCACAGAACAAACCAGCCTGCAATTTTGATTATCTGTCCTCTCTGCCACCTCCATATTGCGATGCTCAGAAAAGCAAATAATAAAATCATTGTCCAATAGGACACAAACCAGAGCATTCACAGTTAGAGCCAACAAAACCTTCAGTGAAAATTCTGATAGACAAACCTGCATCATCCAGAATTTCTTTACTTGCCAGACAGGGTGTCAGCTGGGAACTGCAGGGATTCATACTTGGTTTTTACTTGTAAGATCTCTGCAACAAGGAGGCAAAGTTCACGTTCATAAAGATAGAAAATACGCTTACCACAACACCTGGGTATACAACTATTTATAAAAACATCACAGATTATTTTTTCGTTAAAAAATCCTACTAAATTTCAATAGTTGTTAAAAGTAAATATTTCTCATATACACTCTCATACATCTCATAGAGAAGTGGAGGAAAATAAAAAAGTAAAAACTATAAGGGCAGGTGCTAAATCACCTTTTCTGATGAATCCACTATTGCAGAGCATCTCCTCACACATGGCACTACAAGGTTAACTCAAATGTGTTCACTTCCTGCCACTTGGAAAAAAAAAAAACAACCTGACAGAGCTACACTGTGGACTCTTAATTCTGGTTTGAGGTTAAAGTGTTTTGCATCAGCACTTTCTAAGTAATGAACAAAAGAACTGCCTGTTTCTGACAGCATCTGCAGGGTTTCCTGCAAGTGTCCTCCAAGGTTTAAGGGTGGAAATACCCAGGCACAGTATTTTGTATTTGCTTATTGTGCTTATTCTGCACGAAAAATCTCCTTTTCAATCCAATTTGGAAGCAAGTTAAGAGGAGCAGCACAAAGGCATTCTTTGTGACCTGTGAGAGTGTTACTCAGGTCAGCACAGAATAGCTAGCCCACCTTACAACCTACTTTTATTTCACAACTGTCTCAAACCCTAACTTTATAGGATGGTCGCTGCTAAAGTTTTCTCTGCTGTGCTCTCACCTTTCCATACTGGCTGCCTCTGTTCATACAACCTTCCAGCTACCACCTTTCCACCCACAGGTCTTTTTTTTTTTTTTTTTTTTTTTTTNTAAACGAAACTGTATATTCACCATTCCTCTGTTCAGCAATCAAATTGCTGCCTTTAGTGATCGTGACTGTATTATGTTCATTCCCCCTTTCATTAACTCCCTATGAAGCAGCAGATAGGCTTTAAAGCCTATCAAGCTGATGGAAAAAAGACTGCTTTAATTTCAGTACACCATGAAAAGGTATCTAAGTCCAAATCAGACCTAACAGAAGAATTCAAATATAAATCCTGAACATAAGAAATTCAGTAGCTTTAGTGTATCAAAGCATGCTGTAATCCTCTGATTAAAACACAGGGGAAGAACTCGTGGTCTTTGCAGTAAATGTGTATGTTAGGAAACTGCCCTTTGACAGCACATCACCATTCTTACAAAACATTTTCTACTTTAAAGAAATTACTCAGGCAAGTATATAACAACATCCCATACAAAGAACATTTAAACATTTGGTTATACAATTATTGGAAAGTAAAAAACTTGAGACCATAGCCTGCCATTCAACCTTTAACTTTCTTCCACACACCTACTGTTCAGGGTCTGTCGTGTTCTTCCCTTGCTGAAGACATCTCGGGATACCTTGCTATCAAAACAAGTGCTTTGCATTTGTATCCCTGCAATTTAATGGTTTCCCACAGTTATTTAACATATGGAATTCTCAAGTACTTTTGCTCATCAACTATTCTAGGATATCTAACAACGTGTCTCCCATGAAGTAAGAAAGTCTTACCCCAAAGCTGTGAACTCACTCAGCTAGAGGTGCCCATTAATGTTGATTGATGTTACATGCAGCAGCTGTCAAAACTTTTAGTCTAAAATATTTAAAGGGAAAAAAATGCAAATCTGATTGCACTGAAAAAAAAAATCATTAATCTCTCCTACTTTCATTCTTAGCTCATTTGGATTTTTCAATGATTTTTTTAGACACAAAACAGATCATTAAAAAAAATCAGAACATCTGAAGTTTAGCAAAATACTTGCTTCTTAAAAAAATCTTCATCACCTGCAATGTGTCAAACATTTTTAAGATTCACTATAATAATTCTATTTCTACTTTCAGCATCCTGATCCAGCTTTGTTCTTACAACTCAACTTCTGAGTGCTCAACACATCAGCAAGTCCCAGGTATCTCACCTTGTTCACCCACAGAACACACAAGATACCGGCTGCATGTCAAATTGCCATTTACAGGGCTTGCCCAGCATTACTAAGGAAACTCTTGCCTGAAGTTGAGACACAAACAAATTCCTCCTTTATGGGCCATTAGAGAACTCACTTGCCCCAGTTATCACACTGTTCAACACAGAGGATAAATAAAACCAGCAATCTCATCCTGAGCTTCCTCCCCTCCACGTTGTTGTGGTTGAGCACTGCCCTTTAGCACGACAGCTTTATCCAGGAAAAAGCGCCTAAAGATGCAAATGTCTACAGGCATTGGGTGACACCAGCATTAAAGTTCATAGTGCAAACTTACAGGATTTTCCTAAATTTTGCCTACTTGACTTCCCAAATGTTTTAATATAGTTTTTGGCAAAGAAATTGTAAAATTACATGTCATAAGTGAGGCTCTTCCTCTGAGTCTTTAGCAAGAAAGCAGCTTGCAAGGTGAGACCCAGGATATTTGCTGCCAGTATGAGAAAGCTGGAGTCTAGGAAGACTTCAACTGTTTGCTAGAGCCATGCAGTGAGATGACAAGACCTCCACATAGGAAGGGGGAAGAGATGTGCATCATGCACTAGTGTCAAGGATGCACTGATGAAATAATAAAGCTCTTTTCTACCTCATCTCTGTTGTGCAGTGGGAATGCAGAGGTACATGAACAAGGTTCAGGAAGCACGTTGCTGGACAGGGGGCAGGCAGTCAGTGGAAGCAACCTTCGGGACAGGAGTTCCCACATCCCCTGCTTCAGTGCCACAAAAGGCTTGGGTTCCAACAGGAACACTGGGGACCATGCTTTTGTGCACAGTATCAGTGTTTCTGCCGATGACATGCAGGAAGGAGAAATTGTACAGGAAGAACTGGTACATCATGTCAAACCCAGAAGGAACATAATGGGATAGAGAAGTGCTCAGAAAGCAGAGCAGGGCATAATGTTTTCATGCTGGATTTTCAAAAGACTGCAAGAATTGTATTACTGGAGAGTCTCTGCGCTCCATGTGACCACAACCACCGCAGGGAAAATGTAAGCAGAACAGCAGCAATATTGTCATTTTGGGCATTCAAACATGGAGGTTTATTCAAAGAAAACCCAGACTTCCTGGCTTGGACATTACCTTCTTATTATGTCTGTACAGTCCTGCACTGGTATACCTGTGACCTGAACTGCACAGACACCAACATGTTACAAGCTAAGGAGCCTCACTGAAGAGCACCGTGATTCCAGCACTTAAAAGAATTAGGTCAGGCACATCACCTTTGAGTCAGAGGCTTCTAGGAAAGAGAGAACATGTCTGCCTACCAAATATATTCTGCAGCATGATAAAGCAGATTAAACTTGAGAACAGGCTGTGTCTTTGGTTTGGAAGACAACATTCTTTAGTGGAAAACAGCTCAGTCTTATCTGAGAAAAAAAAAAAAAGGTAGCAAGTGGCTTACATTACTTGAAAACTGGAAAAATAAAACTCTTCCAGTCTAATAGTTTACTCTGTCTGGTTTCATTACTTGCATTTCGCCCAACATCTTAAGGAAACAAGTCTCATACAATCACATTTCAGACATGCAGGCAAGAATGCACTTCTTCCCCCAAAGCTTTTGAAGTAATCTGCTGCCACATTTGACAAAAGAGTCAAGTTTATATGCTTATACAAGTATTACAAAAAACAGCAGCTGTTAGAAACAAAGAAAACCTTATTGCAGGCTCTTACTAAATACTGTAGAGCAGAGAAAAAAAGAAACCACAACTTAGTAATGTTCAAATGTGAAAAAATCTTCAGCCAGTGCTCACATCTTATAAGATACTCAGGCATCATTAGTTCTGATGCTTCCAGAACTATTTGTTTTAAAGGGGGAATACAAGCTACTTCATACATCAAACTATGGAAAAAGATAGAAAGAATTTAAAATTAAAATATCTTATTTCACTATCCTATAGTATTTACAGTGTATTCGAAAAGGTTGACATTTCAAATCTATACAGCACAATCCAGCTGACATGGAGGAGGGAGAGTCTTCCTGACTATAGAGAGTGCACATGCCCTGCCCTATATAGTTTCACACCAGAGAGAAATATTGCTGCACAAAGCTTGACCTCATCTGTCTGTGGGTCACAGAAACATACCTGGATACATAGGGCGCAACCACCAGCTCAATAGTATCCCACAGAAAAAGAACCACATCCCACGTAAACGTTCCCAGCTATGGAGAGCTATGAAACACAAATAATTAGCCTTTGNTGTTTCCAACTATGGAGAGCTATCACACCCTTTGAAACACAAATAATTAGCCTTTGGATCATTCTACCAATACACCATTTTTCAGTCTTTCTAATTTCATCTTCCAAGTTGCTAGAGTGCTTTGACACTTTTATTCAAGGTGTTTAAGAGTACTCTCACACCTCAGCATAAACCCAGGTAGTAAAAATTGAGTAATTTGAAACACTGAAAACCGCATGGGTGATAAAACCAATACCAGACGTATATTTGCAGTTCCTGTAAAAGCCTGCATATTTATTATAAAAGATATTTCTTGTTATGTACTTTATTTATTATGAATCAAACATGTTCCGTACACAAGTAAGGAAATGGTGCAGCAAATGTGCAACTCTTTGAGAGAAACAGAATTCTCAGCTTAGATCATGCATAAAAACAGGTTGTAATCAAACTGCTGCACAAAAATGGAAAAAAAAAACCCAGAAGAAACTATGTCCCGCACTTCATGCTTCAGAGTTTGTTCCAAAATACAGTACCACTCACTTAAAGCAACAGATGCTTATCTGTAATTATATTAACAGAAATTTAAATCAAAGCCTTAACTGATATGCAACCTGATATCCACATCAAGAATATTCTACTACTGTTGAAACTGCGATACAGGGTGGAGTTAAAATTTTCCAAAACCAGAAGTTGTAGCCAGTCTGCTGAAGCCAGGCTTACTTGCTTCAGTGGATGTTGAGTAAGCTGACCACTTTCAAATCTGAAGGGATGAGTTCTGTTAAAAAAATACAATGTTCAAAAATGTCCCCTGAGCATCAAATGTAAGTCAAGGTTAAACTTGGTAGAGAACTTTGAAGCTGTTACCCTTTGTTCCAAAAGGATAAGCTAGATGCAATTTAAAGATCTCTGTGCAGCAACACCATCAGTGAATAACCTGCTAGCAACAGAAATACTATCTTTAACACAATTTTCTTAAACAAAATGTTAAATTTAACAGAGGATATATACAAGTCAGAACTGCATGCCAATCTTAATAAATATCTTAAATACACTGCGGAAACGGTTACCAACCTTCACAGATTTTTTGAGACGCTTTGTAATTTGTACCTTTCCTTTCTTCTCAAAATCACATACTCTTCATAAGGGATCTTGTACTATTCCTACTGTTGCCAGCAATTTGGAGTTTTAAAGTGGATAGATTAAATTAGCTTGCCCTGGCAAATCCAGCTGAAGCAGCTTGCAAGCCTACCACCCCATTTCACTGGGAGAGGTTCCCACCACTGTGAGAGACCTCACACCAGGGAATGCTCCTGAACCTCTACAGCTCCTGCTCCAGATCTGAAGCTGAAACTGCCAACCAAGGTAAGCTTTCAGCAAGGCACTGCAAATGGGAGCCACGGCACCTGCGTGTGGGCATGCCTCTCCTGCCAGATCGGGAGGCAGCATGTCCCTGAACACCTGTGACAATCAGTATACTCAGCGAATCCAAGTCACAGCCCATTCATGCAGTTCAAACCAGCTCCACATCCCTGCCTCCTACTAATTTGTAAAGCAAGTTTATTTTCCACTAGTAAGTCTTTTAAAGGCATTTACCATATTTTACTTACTATATTTTCTATCTACAGATACATTAAAAAAATGATGCGTACACATACGCATGTATCATTCATACCTATACACACACAAAATTATATACTTGTGTATGTAACAAGATGCAGAGCCTATTTTCTTCATCATGGAAAAATCTTTAAAGAGGATCAAATATTAGGAGAACTTTTGTGTCTCAAAATAAAGCAAAAAATAGGTGCTCTCATTAGATATAAACAGAATTCCTTAACTGCATTTCCTCTTTTACGTACAAAAGGTATACATTTAGATAAGACAATCCCTTCAGGAGGAGAGAAAGAAGTTGCTTTGCATATTAAAGGTATCCTTCCAAAAATCGCTCCAGAAGACAGTCTCCCAAGCCATGCAGAAGAAACCTATGTGTTTGTAGAGATTAATTTGAAAGTAACAAAAATTAGTGCAGAAGTAAAAATCCACTGGAATTTATTCCACTTTTAAGGAAAGAACTACAATTTCAAAATGTCTTCAACAGAAGAAACTGTCATAAATGTTCTCTTTAGATATAGATATTATTGTGAGTTTCATTGGTCATCAGTAACTTCTTCAAAATCTTTGTGCTTTCAGTTACATCCTAGGAAAAGGGAGAGAGAATCAGCATTAGCTACATTGCTGGTAAAAAACCAAACCAAAACAAAAAAGCCTCACTGTCCACTGTTCTGATTTTTATTACTCTGAATACCAGTTTTATTAAATTGTTAACTGAGAGCAAAAATCAGGTCTTCTGAATGAAGGTACCCACAGACCTGTTAAAGGCTCCAAAGGAATTTGCAGTTCAACCACAGAATGTCATTTGTTAATCTGCACTCCTTGCTTGCATACGAGGAAGAGCCTGCATATTTGCTGTTGTTTTCCTTCACAGTTTAAACATTTACATACTAGTCTGTTAGACTAATTTAGCAGAACAGCATAAGCTGTAATGAAAACTGATTGGCAATTCCCACATTTATAGCTGAAATAAATACTTCATTACCCACAAACCTCTTCTGTCATCTAAATGTAAGTTCAACTGGCAAAACTGAGGAGTGTTTTGAACCAACCTCAATTAAAAACACTTCAGGAAGAAGCAAAAAATTCACTTCAGTTGCTATAATGCCATGATTTCACAGCTGCTTGATTAACACAAAACTGTTAAGAATCATCTTTAGAAATTCAGTCTTTTAATTCAAGAAAGAAGTTAGAGGTCAAAATAAATTTCTTAAGAAGCTTTTTCACATGTGGCACAAGACAGGTAGATACAGAGCTAGAACAGAGCTATCTTGCATATGAATGCAGAATGTAAAAAAATATATATACTTAAAGGTTTTAACACAAGACACCTCCAAAGGAAACTGCAGCTTAAACAATCACAGGGAATCACTCCCTGATATACTGGTACCACTACAAGAGCCTGAAAAGTCAAAATGAAGTTTTGAGGGAAGCCGTAGTTTCACTACTCCTAAGCAACTTGCAAATAGATGTTACAGCAGGTACTATACCAGAAACCACTGTCCTCTGTCATTAAAGTCTGTATTTTTCTGCCTTTGCAGGTGGAATCCTCATAGGGGCACATCAACAGCAAAATGCAAGAGATGAAAGACAAACAAAAATAGACCAAACCTCCCATTAATTTTTAAATATTAGATTTTACCTTGACTAAACTCTTCAGGATTTTAGAAGAAAGCAGAGGCTTGAACGCTTCAATTGTAACCGTGTCCAGTTTGATGACATCAGTGTAACACTGATACAACACAGCAGGAATCTGCCACACTTGACAATAACTCAGAACTAAATCCAAGTAAAAATAAAATACATATTACGTTCAGCAGAGAAAGAATCTCAGTTCTGTGTACAAAATCACATTTGTTCTGGCCAGAACTTCAAAACCATGAATATTTATAGATTAACTATTCAGGATCCTGACTGCTAGACCAGCCATCCATCATTCCCCAGGCACATAAGAAAACAAACCACCAAAAATTACTAAAATGCAGTTGGTATTATATACCACTGTATATTAGTGGTTAAAAAAAAGAATAATATGACCTTCTATTAAAAAAAAAAATCACACACACAAAAAAAACCCAACAGAAAACTAAAGAACCACCCACCAAACGTAAAACTTCAACATACTAAGTATGAACATGATAAACTTTTTCTAGAAAAATCATCCACTTTTGGCTCCTGACAGACAAGTTTTTCCTCATGATGCCACTACTAATTTGGTACTCCATCCCAAAAGGCCTGGGGTTTCTATTACATTACATAATAAAACTGAATCTAACTTTAAGTCAGTGAGTAGCACCATGAAACCTACTTTACCTGTAATATGCAGAAAGGACTTTATGAGCCTCAGTTTGTATGCTCAGATGAAAATCATAGAATGATTTGGGTTGGAAGGGACCTTACATCAAGTTCCAACCCCCCTGCCATGGGCAGGGACACCCTCCACTAGACCAGGTTGCTCAAAGCCTCATCCAGCCTGGCCTTGAACACCTCCAGGGATGGGGCATCCACAACCTCCCTGGGCAACCTGTTCCAGTGTCTCACCACCCTCATAGTGAAAAATTTCTTCCTAATGTCTAGTCTAAATTTACCCTCTTTTAGCTTATACCCGTTACCCCTTGTTCTCTCACTACACTCCCTGATAAAGAGTGCCTCCCCATCTCTCCTGTAGGCCCCCTTCAGGTACTGGAAGGCTGCTATTAAGTCTCCTCGGAGCCTTCTCTTCTCCAGACTGATCAACCCCGACTCTTTTCAGCCTGTCCTCATAGGGGAGGTGCTCTAGCCCTTTGATTAATTTTGTGTCTCTCCTCTGGACTCTCTCCAACAGGTCCATGTCTTTTTTATGTTGGGGGCCCCACATCTGAACACAGTACTCCAGGTGGGGTCTCACTTAGTTCATAAGTAAAATGCCACAAAACCCTTCACTTTGTGAGGCTATACTGAAGAATTTGCTAGTACTTACATCCCACGCATAAGGGATAAACGGATTTGTGGGTGGTTTTGAAGTTTGTCCCTATTTTACAAGGCAACATGTAAGATGTCAAACTGTTAGGAATTAATTTTCAAAAAGCTAACTTGTTAGCCAGTTCACACAATTAAGTTGAAATTCTAATTGCAATGGGATGTTCTTCCAAGGGAATTTTGTGTTGCCAACAGTAGCCTTGTAAATAATTGGAATTGCAAAATACCAGCAGCAGGAAGGTCTCGCACAATGTTAGGCTGTTCCAGCAGCGGGCAGCAGACCTGCTCTTTGAATTCTTTTGTCTTCAAGGCTTTCAGAAATGGAGATGTAAGTGTTAAAGTGGATTCCTGAGTTTTATAATCAGCTACAGGACACGTTGAAAGAATGGTTACTTGCAAGCCCTCCTTTTGCATACAGCCAAAGACCTGAAATAAAAACGTTAATATATAAATGTCTTGGGTCAGGACCANAGAATACAATGGAAAACACTGATACAATGAATATCTCACCACCAAGGGCTTCACAAAAGAGACTCTTCTCCTGGCTAGCTTCCCCTTATATCCCGGGCATCGAATATCCCTTTGGCTAAGCCCACCTCCCAGCTTCTGTGAGGAATTAACCCTATCCCAGCTGGACCCAGGACAATAAGTAAAATTTATCTTCTCACAATAACGGCATAAACCCACAAAGATTCATTTCAATTTCAGTGCAGATAGCAAATGTCAGTTTAATTCAGCTTTGCAGAACTAACTCAAATTTGAATCACAACCTTCAGGTAAAATTTAACATGCATTGCTTTTTGGATGGAGATAAAAACCCAATAGACCAGCTAACCCATTTATCAAGTCTACTGGTTTTCTTGAAAGGCTTTAGGTTTTCAGCGCTTTCTATTCACCTGCAAATATATTAAGACTTACTATTTTTACTAATGGTGACTGTAGAAAGAAAAAGGACTCCAAATAAAACCAGGCTGCTTATTACACGAAGGTGGCTTGCTAAGCTGCAAGGCATTTAGAATTGAAATCATGCTCCCCAGACAAATATTCTACAGTACTTAAAAAGAGTCTTCATTTTAAATACACAGATTTTATTTAATCCTATTCAAGATGAATTGAGAAAGAGAACCTTCATTTTTCTACAATATTCCTCAAATTCAAAGAAGAGAGTTTCAAAAACATCTTACTAAACATACTTTTGAATCCATTGCATGCAGTCACAAAAGACCAATATGCTGCACAGTGTTCTGTTGTTTTTAAAGGTCATATGTCCAACTGAGCAGAAGCATGATAAACCTGTGCCTTCCCTCTACGCTGTCCTCTTCAGATTTATGATCAATAAGGAAATGGGGAATTTGGTAAGCATTAAAGAAACTCGCTTGTTTTGGTATATGGTACCAGTCACAGAAGGGAAGCTGACTGTTCCCTCACACCAGTGTGTTACCACTGGTAATATAAAACTGATCTAACTTTCCAGAAGCACACATATTTTCAGTTTATTTCATTGGAAACACTGGCTGGTATGCATTACTGCGAAACTTCAGTCTGTACGTTCTCATTTTGTCAGTGATCACTTACTGAGAAAACACATACAGAAGTGAAAATCTGATTCATGGGGTTGGTGAAGATGCTCACTGAATCAGAATTTATGAAGCATACAGGTCTGTAACTCACACTAGAGACTACCAGCACAACGTTTCTCCTCTACATTTAAAAATACCAACAACCACGAAGTCTAAAAATACTCAAGAACATTGACTTTGTAAAACTGTACACTCCTACTGTTGATGAACACCCACATTTGAAATAACATATATGCACAAACAGCTGGAAAAACACAAATGGGGAAGATAGCAAAGCCAGAGTCATCTTTTTTTTTTGTAATCCCAGAAAAAACGAAGTGCAAGAATACAGCAAAACCAAAATGTTTTAGGTCTTAGGGTTTCTAAACTTCAAAGTGAACCATTATCCGCCCACCAAAGAAAATTAAACTCTTCAACAAGCCAAGGAACAACAAAAGGCTGGTTTTCCACAAACCTGAGTCTGAAAACCCTCCATCATTCTGTGAAGTTGCCCCGGTTTTCCAACCTGTTTGCCTTCCTGTAATTTCTCTGGCTGCCTCACACTGAAATGCTTGTGTCATTCTCCCTTGCAACCAAGTAATCCTTCTCAAGTGCTGGCTGGGCCAGCTGGCAGGACAGACTGAGCAGATATCACTCAGCTCAGGCTAAGGACTTGACACATCGCTTTTTACCCCACTCTTTGTATCTCTAGCTACAGCCTTACACAACTTCAGAGTAACATAATAGCTTTAGAATCTCTGCTTGTTCATCAGATCAGCCGAGATTTAAAAGAAGGAAGATTAGCAGATAGACAGCAAGACAAAATAAGCCATACTTCCTTGAGGCTAAGGCAGTGACCCAAATCCATAAAGAAAACCAACAGCCAGAACATTTTCGTCCCCCCCCTCCCCCCCCAGCTTTATCTCATTAAAATCAACATGATGTTATTTGGAACGACCCAGCAGCATTCATGTACCTGAATGATGCTGGGTAAGGCACTTTGCATACTAAGTCTATGAACAAATGGGAGAGGTACTGTTTTGGAGGCACCTTTCTTTACAGTTGCTCCTTGTGAAAGGAACAGAACACACTCATTTGTAAAAATACCATTAAACATGAGTTTCACAACAGGTTTGTCTGGTGATCCTTTAGCAGCCGTACAAATGCAGCTATGTTATTATTTTTTAAGGAAGGATTCTCCCAGAGCTGAAATGCAGTAGTTAAGGGCAACAAAACTGAAACTGTCCAAAAAGAGTCATTCCACAAAGTTGGTAAATTACAGTAGATACAACTGGCATCATCTAGAAAGGAATTTCATGGAATCTGCAGATAGTAAATTTGTCCATTTGTTGAATTTTTAAGAAAAGAAAGCCACAGAAAAACGAGTTATTGACAACGCTGCTGTATCTAGAATATCAGAGAGGAAGAGGCACTTACACTAACCTGAAGATCCCCACCCCTAGATTTCATTGCTCAATTTGTTGACTTGCCAGTTTTACCTTTTCAAGCCACTGGAACTGTTGATCTTCAGCAACATAGCAACTACACTGGCACAACAAAACCTAAAAAAAAAAATAAAAAATTGCATAAGCAAGTGGTTTAAAGAGCACAACAACAGCTCATAATCACATCTAAAGAGGATGTCATTGCAGCCAACAAGTTGTTCAGTTTTCTTGGGCGTCTTCAACTCTATTTCTACAAGAATTTTTCATTCACAACTGATGTGAAGCAATCAGGCTGTCATACATCTTCTTTGTACTGAACTTCACATAGTTTTTGTGAGCATAATGACTCTTCAGATTTTTGATGAGATAAATCCAGAATACTGCAGCCTTGATGCTTCGTTTGCCCTGGACAGGGTAGGGCATGAGGGTTGCTCTCTTTTTCAGAAAACTATAATATAGCGGAATTAATGCATAAGTCACCTACTGTTGGATCTGATATTAATTGGTAGAACAAACAGAAAGAATCTGTCGGGAGGACATTTGTTGTGTTGGATGTTCGACACCACTCATTCCACAGCTTCACAACTCCAACTACTTCCCAACATACAGAATCCAGAACAAAAGAAGACAGGAAAGCTGCAGAAAACAATAAATACTATTAATTTATAAAGAACAAAACCTCTGTTCTACAAATAAATACCCAAACTGAATTAGATTCTTTCTTTGCAATCTCAAGTTAAAAAAAATGTAATAACTTTTATCAACATACAGTTATTCATGAAATCTAGCAAAAATCAATGTGAGCAACCTCACCATATCAAGACTTAAAAGATAAAGAGCAGTTCTACAGAGACATCCCTAATATCAAAACCATGTATTCTTAAGAATTATATCACTATGGTCAACTTTGATTCCTTTATTATACACTAAGGATGTAAATATTAGGTCTCTAATACTTCTTGACATGCCAGATATAACAGATTTATAGAAAAAGAAATCACTGAAACAGCAAGGCACAATTATTACACTAGCTCTAGAAAGCAGAGATAAGGTATGCGTGACCTAGTGACAGAAAGGGTTCCCTAAATCAAATGTTCATAAATCAAATTCCTGTCAAAAGTTACAGAACACAAATCTAAAATATCTAACCATTTTTCAAGGAAAAACCTGAAAAAAGAAAAAACAAGTCAGCAAAGTTAACTTAGATGCCATCTACATGTCATCTAGATGTGACCTAAATGCAAGGTGGACTTATAACTTTATATCCACAGGGAAGCAGCTATTAAAAAACTCAAGACCTTGTAAGTGCGTGTGGGAAGGCAGTAGGGTGTTCAAGACTCTAGGCCTAATGAGGGGCATTTTAAAAAAGCAGGGAATTAGAATATGAAAAAGGGACTGACTGATCAAGGAAAAAAGTAAAAAAAAAAAAAACAAAACAAAACACCAAATAAAACCCCCCCAACTGTTCAGCAGAAATTAAATCACAACTTATTGACCCGTAATTTTATATGTCTTTGACAGATCCCCATTTTAAAACACTAAACTGTACTGAGGAACTTGCTACTAATAGAAATAAACTTTTACCAATTAACAAACAATCCAGCAGAGTCTACCAAACAAAAGCCAGATAAAGGAAAAGGGGGATTATCCCAACTAAAATCCAAAACCAAAACATGCTTTGCTTTCAGGCCTTGAACTGAAAATATATAATTTTACCACAATCCGACAGGAGGAATAAGCAACTGTAACAAAAACTGTGGTTTATATCTACAGACTGCTTTTCTCTGGACAGCTTAGCCACCTCAGGGTTAAAACCCCGCTCCCTAAATGAAGAGCTGGACACCCTTAAGGGCTATTCTCACAGCAGAGACCCATGGTAAAACAGACTATAACAAAGGAAGCATCCTGGCACACTTCAACTTTCTTCCAACCTCCTACCTTCTCAATTTTAGTCAACAGCAAAAGAATAGCAGCATTTTAGGACTCTCAGACGGTTTGTTTCTGCAGTGTGCACCACCTACCTGCAGCGTTACGTCCTATAGCTACTATAAACTTGGAGCACGCAAACGGCTCCCCGGCAGAGCTTCCCGCAGACGCGCCCGACTTCAAGGTCCAGAGAACGTCGACCTCCCTGGCAAAAGAGGCGGAGGGAAGTGAAGCGGCGTTCCCCTACCACACCCGGCCCAGGCCCAGACCCCAGACCCCAGGCCCAGCCCCAGCCCCAGCGGCCCCGGCAGGTCCCCAAAAAAAGCGGCGGGATGGCCGCACCTCAGCAGCAAGAAGAGCGGCCGTGGTGCCCCTTGGGGCTGTGCCCCTATCATACACACACTCCCCTCTCCCGTCCGCTACCTTTTCTTCTCCAGCTCCCTGCGGATCTCTCGGTCCTCGGGCGTCTCCTCGCAGGCCTCCTCCGCCGACTCATCGTCCACACCGGCGCGGGACGGCGCCACCACCACCTCCCCGAAGAAGGTCGCCATCACCGCCGCCCCGCCCCTCACTCCGCCGAGCAGCGCGCCTGCGCGCCGAGACGCTCTGCTTCGCCGGCACCACCGAGTTCCGCTCCGCCTCGTGACGCTCTGGCCCCGCAGACCACAAAGTGGGCTCCCGTACCCTTCCCCGGTGGCTGCTACGGGCCGCCTTCTTCCGCCGGCCCCGGGGAGAGGGCGCAGGGCGCGGCGGAGGCCCTGCTGAGACCTTCCTCCCTCCCTGCTACAGCCCCCAGCCCGCTCCACGGCTTCTCCCGGCCTTGCACCGGCTCCCCGCAGCCGGCCTCAGAGCGTGCCTCGTCCCGTCCGGCGCAGGGTGCGGTGCCGCTCTGCACCCCAGACCCTCTCCCGGGCACCCGCTTGCGGCCCGGGGCGCAGGGTGGCAGGAGAGGAGGGGGGATACCGTATGCCATGTGGGGCGTACACGGGCAGAAACCCCAACACCACAAGGTCAAACATACCAACCGTGTGCAAATAAGAGTACAGTGACGTTACAGGTTTATGTATAGCTTTACTTTGGTCCACTGCTACATATACATCATAAAAGACTTAAATACTAAATAAGTTGATTCTCCTGTGCTTCCAACCTGCGCTTCTAGTGTTTTCCTCTGTTCATGGTGCCTGTTAGCTTATTCACTAGCCCAAATTCCAGGTCCTGCTTTAAAACAAACAAAAAGCCTCCATACTTACAAATGCACCACATCAAGGAACTTTAAATAAAGACACTACTTTTACAGGTCTGCTAAATCACTTTAATTCCCTGAGTACAGTTAGACCCAATAAAGAATGCTGAAGGCTTAACAATGAAAGAGTGGCTTTGTGCAAGGCTTTTAAGCCGCTTCTGATAAGAGTAAGCATACTCACTTAAATAAATTTCTAAAAACAGAAACCAAAATCAAACTCTTAGAGGGCGAAAAAGTCCTTTTCCAATTTAATAATTTCTCCTTCTACTGTCTCTTTGCAACCTGTCTGTACGTATAAAATACAGAAATAAAAAATAGCATTTGATTTGCTTCTAAAATAAAGTTTTACGGTCCCTAAGCCAGTAATTCCCTCTCAGATACATCAGTAGAGACCAGAACCTGGTCCCAGCTTTCAGGGATCACCATGAACACATAGTGCATGAACACAGTATGACAGAACACAGCATCTGAAAAACAGTGAGAAACAAAACTATCTTTGTTAAATCTAAGCCTGAATTAGAAACACAAACCTACCAGCCCAATTTTAGCTGTTTAAACTTAATAAAAACTCTGATGTTCGCTTAAGAGCTATTATACCAGTATTTATTCCTATACTGGAAGTTATAGTCCATAGAACATTGATCATAAGCATCTGCCGAACAATGCATTCAGTTTATGGATAATATAAAAATACCAGTTGACTTACTCTCTTTTAACAAAGTTGCCCCTAAAAGGTAAGATAGACAAATTTTACCTTGAAGTTTCATCACTAAACACAACTGTGTTCATATTTTAGAAACCAACTTACAGAATATTTTATCTTGAATTTACAAAATTTTACCAGATCATATTAAGGGCTATGCTCTACAGAAAGAAAATTCCTGGGGCAAAAATGATATAAATTAGGTTATTTTTGGACTTCATATAGAAGTTTTAAGGAAGAAAAAACAAAAGTATTTTTCTACACTGAGATAACGTTCTAGATACCAAAATGATGTGATGGTAAATACACCTTTTGGCACATAATGTCAGTGACGCTGTTGGAGAAGTTGTTCTCACTGACTGCTGGCAGGCAGCATGTGGGACTCTTTTCCATTACTTCACTTCCATTTGTGCAAACAGTTCTGGCATTAATGACTGTGATTATGCAGCTGCACTGACCTTTCCCCTCCCCCTCCCCCCCCCCAAAAAAAAACCCCTCTTCCAGATGGTGCTACCAGTCCAATCTGATGGGAAACCAGTTCACAAACTTGCTATTTCAGTTAAAACGAGCTGGGTTAGGATAAATATAATATTCTAACTTATCTCCTATTGAACAAAGAGATCAGGAATCACTAAGTCTTACTAAATGTGAGAAAGGGACCCAGCAGAGCAGAGGGAGGAAACCAATAGTGGAGAGTGGGGAAGGAGTGGAATCATCACCAAGTGTCTGGTGTTGGCCTGAGGGCAGTGATGGTGGAGCTTCCACTAGCACAGCTCCAGGGAAAAGCAAGGCAAGAGCTGAGAGGTGCTACCCATTCCTATAGTTGAGGAGAGCCAACCAAGAATTTACATATTTTTCCTGGAGAAAGCACTTAATTTAAATATGGAAGAACAACAGATATGTAGCAAAAAGGTCTGGAATGTAAGATCCTGCACCTCAAGCTTTTCACGCATAAAGAAAACAGAACAAGTGTTTTGTTTGTTTTTCTATTTTATAAAGAAAACACACAAAAACCCTTAGGCCCAAGAGTTCACCTGCATTTCATAGTCTTAAGTTTACAGTATAGAAGTCACATTAATGATGATAGTACTACCTGTCAGCATAAACCCTCTCTTCACCAGCACCAAAATGCCTTTTTAATTGGCACATAAGCTTTTCCACTGGTAACTGGTTCTAGTTGCTTTTTATCCATAATGGAAGTACAGAACATTTAACATCTGTACTAATACAAGTTGTAAAGTTATTAGCCTACTGACCATTCATTGCTTTTTTGATGCAATGCTAGCATCCACCAGATTTTTTTATAGTGTACAGTATTATTTATAAGCCTGTTACTATTGTATGATTTCACAGAGAATTAGAGATGTTTGAAATCTGTTTTTGAATGTTGTATGACCTAGGTAGTATTCCATTGCAGCACCCATAACAATAATACTCAACATACTGCTATTAACCTGTTGCGCAGTGTTTTAACATTTTTAAACTCTTGTTATATGTAATAAAATACCAGTAAAGACAAAAAATTGCCCCTATAATGAGGCACATTTTGGCATCTGTGCTAAATGCTGCTACATGGGCAGGCAAGTGCAAGTCAAAATATGAAAAGGAGAAAGTCATCATCTAATCACATTCATAACTTTTTCATAGAAAAATATAAATATATTCCCTGAAATGTAGGACAAAGAAGAGCCAGCATCCACCGTAAGTTCTAGTGCTATTACCATAAAAAAAAAGTGTGGGCTGGCTTCTCCTTTTAAGGTTACGTTTTGCAATTTATATCATCTAAACCTCTGTCATCATCGTCATCGTCACAATCGTCGTATCTCACAGTCCGTCTACCGCCGTTCCGGGTTCTTATCTTAGAACGCCGATTAGCTCTTCTATATTCGGTGTAATCCAAATCTTCAGAGTCATTTTCTTGGTTACATTTCCGACGTTTCCTTCGCTGGGGTCTTCTGGAAGGCTTAGGTGAGTTGGAATTGTTAATTTCTTTTCTAACGACTTCCAATTTCCTTTTCCTCTTTCTTGTTTCTGTGGCATCACTATAGATACTGTTATCAGATCCAGAGTCCGAATCAGAAACACAATTGAAACTGGCTTTTGAAATTCCTGCAGTCCCAGGTGCTTCCACATTCTCTGATATTGAGCTTTTTTCATCTTTCTTCCCCCCTGTTTCAGATTCTGCAGTTTCTTTGAAGTCATCTGATAATTTTGATCTTTTGAAAGAAGCTCTAGGTTTTTTATTTGATACTTTTCTGATATTTTTAGTTTTGTGTTTAGCGCAATCAGAATCTACCTCCTCTTCAGAGCTGCTTGTACGATGGTTGTGGGCAGAAGCTGACTGACTAGAACTTCCCCAGTTTCTCCCATTTTCCATCTTGTGGTTTGCAGAATTCTCCTCTGAAGAGTCATATTTGAGAATTTTAAGAGCCACAGCACAGGCCCTTTTGTGTGCCTGCTTGTGGTTATCATCATTCTGCTTTTGAGTCACTTTTACCTCTGCATCAGATTCTGTTTTTTCAGTCTCAGACTCGCTAACATATTTTCTTTTAGGAGCAGACGACTGAGGGCAGGAAAGTTTTTTTCTGCCAGAAGGCTGTTCTTTCTCATTTTCAGACTTTAAGCAAGACTCTATCTCTGAGCTGCTGATCATTTTCTTCCTGGATACTGTAGACACATTGCCATGAAGCTGCTTTCTGTTCTTTTTTACTGTGTAACCACTCTCTGAGCTTGACAATTCTTCCTTTGTATCACTCATTATCTTAATCTTATTTGCTGCCAAAGTTGCACATCTGCGTGGATTTTTCTTCTCAGTCACATTAGACAGCTTTATGTGTTTCTTATAGTTAATGATACATGTCCTGCTCCTGAGCACTTTTCCACTTTGTCCAGTCTCCTCAGATGCTGATTCTATAAAACAGAAGATGTAAGTTGTTTTTAATAACTTACATTCCTGAAACAAGTAGTTTATATAGCACAAACACTACCACCTTAAATAGAATACATAAAAGCTTTTTTTTTTTTTTAATTTCAACTGTTATGTGAAATCCACCTTAAGCCTTTACTAAAAATACAGCCAGCTACTCTCAGACATGCTTTTAACTCTCAGGATTACTCTTTTGAGATAATGAAAGGGTTTGAAAGTAGCATGCTATCATTTTCTTACTAGAATTAACTTTCAAAATAAATTTATACATTTTAAACCTTTTTATTCTCAAAGAAATTATATTTCATGTAGACACAAGCCCCAGATGCCTTTCACAATGCTAGAATTGTTTCACATACACCGAAAACATTTAAACCGTCAGTTCCTTAGTGACTTAAACAGTGAGATTGCTTCTAACAGTGAACATTCCATTCAGTATTTTTATTTTTAATATAGTACTTGCTTCTTATGTAGGGTTTTAAAACAAACATTCAATATGTAAATAACATGAACAATGCTATGAAGATCAATGTTTTAAAATTTTACTTTCTAAATAAAACAGAATTACTCATAGGTATCAATAAAAATTAAAAGCAGAAGTTCTTGAAGTAAATTTTTTGCATGGACTTGATAAAAAGAAAAACAAAATGTTGCTATTGTAGCAGAAGTGTGCTTTGCAAAGTTACTTTTCCCAAGATTGTTGTCCATCTCATATTTCTTTGTAGCTGTTAGTGATTTGATGAGCAAAATTGAGAAATGTGTGCTCCATTAAAGCCCCCATGTTATATTAGCCTGTCATCTCCTGATAACAGGCAATTTTGGTCTAGCTTCAACTCATTACTTTTGATGATTCTCTACCTGTACTCAGCAAACAGAGGGTAAAATCACAGCAGCTGCTGTATATTTGCAGAATTCTAGGCACCTAAATATTTTTTCAAGTAGAATTTCAGGGAAACAAGATCTGTTATAGAGGGCATACTCTCTCATCTTCCTTTACAGAGGGATGAAACAAGCTTGTCTAGCTAACCTTGTTTCAACTGTCTGAACTGCTAATGGCCAAATGCCTTCTGAGAATGACAGCCACCCAGACATGGGCATGCTAGCCTGAGACTTAAAACAGAGCAAGGTTCAGTTCCTTGCTCCTTCTGGCCAGCTTCACCAGAAGCATTAGCACTGCAAGTCATTTGTGCTCTCTTCTTCCCCAGTTCCTCACCTGTGAGGTAATGATAGGGCAATGTTTTCATTAAATTCTAACAAAAATAAATGCAGTGAAGATATGCTAGAGAAATTTTTTTTAAAGTAAGTTATGGGACAAATTCAAATGTCCAGTTTGCGTACCAATATTAAAAATCTCTTCAGATATAAAATCTCAATTATTTCAGTGTAAATCCTTTTATGCATTACTCAAGTATATTCCTATTTTGATGTTTCCGAACAATAATTAATTTACTGTCTTTTCTAGCAGTTCCCAGAAATTATACATGAACACAACTACTGTTACTATCTTTACTGTGTGATTTTATGGCCAAAACATAACACATTTCTTCTGAATAAAAAATAATGCTGTACAAAAGGTGCACTAATTCACAGCTTAAAAACCCTGAAGAACTAAAGCTTAAATTATACACTGTCCTTCAATACTATCAAGTAGACACATACACAACATATGGCTGCTGCTCGTAGCTGTTACAAGGTAAGCCTGAACAGGCAGAAGCAAAAAGCTTTAACACAGTAAATTGCACTGGAAAGAGGAAACCACTAAGTAAATGTAATGATACATCCTAACCTACTAGTGGTGGCAAACAATGGCACACAAGTTACTGGCACAGAGGCATTACGACCAGCAAGTATGGAAGGTTATAACCCAAGCCTAGGACAAAGATTTCCCTACATCTGCTTTGAGGTACACCCGCATTCTAGAAGCGCAGTTCAGAAAGGTGGAAAAGACTGCCCAGCCTTAATGCTGAGTGCTAACTCAGCAATAAAAATAAATGCTATGCAAAATTGTGTGAACAGTTCATACAACACAATCCTATACACTGAACATATTAACTTTCCTTTTAGAATAACTGCAAGTCATGACAGTTCTCAAAAAATTTGCTTTACTCACTGTAAAGCATACTGACAACTAGCACTTGAAGAAAGTTATATATAGAAAAAGCTAATGATACAACTGCATCTATTGCCACTAATGGGTATTATCCCAAGTCAAGTCTTTTAAGAGCACTTAATATCTCACAATTTTTTTGGGGGGGAAAAAATCCCCAAAAACCCTAACCACAGTTAAAATTCCTAAGGAGTTTTTAGAGGTTCATAATCTGGTCTCTGTGATTCAGTGACAGGTTTGGAAGGATTAAACCAAACACCACCCTCTGAACAGTCTTTCAAATTCCAAGTCAGGACCAATCCCCTATGAAGACAGGTAATATACAGAACCTGTTTTAATAAATTTTATCATCATTCTGCTAAGCTTAAAAAAAACCCCAAAATCCCAAATCGTAACATGTCAGCCAGCACACACAAGCATTTGAGTGACAGACAAAATTAGAGCAGAAACAAAATCAAAAAAAATGAACTTTTTGAAACAAGTGGAATGGTAAATCTTGCTTCTGCAACTATCTGGAATTTCTGCCCTTGTATGTTAAATCTAGGAGAAGCCAGACATGCATCAGAACACTACCAATGCAGCATCAAATTGTCTTAAAAGGACACTACACATCACTTACAGAATAAAATCCAAAAGTCAAATCAAGTTATAGGTTCTAGTATACACCACAGAAATAATAATAAGTAGAACACCTTTCAATCAAATTACTTTTCAAATACAATAAATAAAGTTACTTGAACTAAAAATAATGACTGTATGTCTGCTTTTTTAATCAGAAAATGAAAATAATCTAAGGTAAGAACTACTACTTTACCCACAAACTCAAGGTAAGAGGACTACAAACCAGAGGGGTTTTGTTACTGAAATTCACAAAATATGGAGCAGGTCAAAGAGAACATACTGCTCCTTTTCAGATTTTCTGCTACCTTGAGCTGCACCCCATAGAACTCATTCATAGCACCCTTTAGAATATTCATTAGTTTTGTGCAACAACCTGAAAGCCAGTGTTTCTCAAATTTAACTGCCCTGACATGCATGCATAGCAATATTACTTCAGGATAGGTATTTTAGCACCAGTTACTGTATACTGCTACATAGATAAGCAAGTGCAACTTAAATACGGAAAGAACAATAATGATTTAATAACAAGTTTTTAACTGAGAAATTTATCACCTGAATTGCACAAGAACAGACAGCATTCAGAACTACAAACTGTAATAGCTTTCTCTCACTGCCATGTTCAGCAGCCTCCCAGTTCCAAACCTGTCTAGACTTTCAGACACTGTTGTCATCATCATCATACCTTACAGTTCTCCTTCCCCCATTTATTTTAGAATAACAAGGAACACTAATATCCTTTGTATAGTGCAAATCCTCCCAGTCATTATCCAGTCATTAATCTTATGTTGTCTCCTTCACCTAGAAGGGTTAAATGCATTAACTTGAAAAATTTTACCTTTTCTAATGATCTTTGGTTTTCCCTTTCTCCTCCTCCTCTTTGTTTTTGAAGAAGTTTCACAATATTTGCTCTTACTGTAATTTGTCTCAGATTCTGTATCAGAAGAGAGATTGAAGCTGGCACCAGGTCCAGATTTTGAACTCCCTGTAATTCTAGTTGGCACAAAGCTCTTCAAGACAGAACATCTCCCATCATCCCTGCCTTCTGTTTCAGATTCTGCTGTGTCCTCTAAATCACTCAAGACTCTTGCTTTTTTTAAAGGAGCAGCAAGCTGCAGACCAGTTGCTTTTCTGCCATTCCATCTATCTGATTCAGAATCCACTTCATCCTCAGAGTTGCTCACTGTAGGCTTATTATGTGCAGATGTTGACTGGTCAGAAACTTTTTGACTGCTCTCATCCTCTGAATTATGGCTTTTAGAGTCCTCCTCTGAGAAGTCCAGGGTGGGACTTTTCATTTTGGGAAATACAGAATGGATTGTCCCACATAACTCTTTATGACCATTACTTTGCCAGGTTTTCTGCTTCATCTGTGTGTCTGCCTCAGAATCCGAAGTTTCATTTTCAGATTCACTAACAAATTTTCTTCGTACAACAGACAAACCAGGTTGAGAAAGAATTTTCTTCTTGGTAAGCTGCTCTTCTGTTTCTTTTTCAGTTTCAGACTTCAAGCCTGCATCATCCTCAGACCCCTCCAGTAACATTCGCCTGGCTGCGGCTGAGGCATTTCGGTGAGGCAGTTTTCTATTCTTGCATCCAATGCCAATACTTTCTGAGCTTGAAACCTCTTCCTCCACATCACTCATTAATCTTAATTTATTAGCAGCCACAGCAGCACTTCTGCGTGGAGTTTTTCTATGTCTACCAATACTATTACTGAGTGACTCAGATGTCACTACTGAAGTATTTTCAGAGTCACTTCCATAAAACTTTTTCCGGACAGTTTTTCTTGTATTTCCATTCTCCTGAAGAAGTGTTCCTGTAAAGGAAAGGAGAGGTTAACATCTTCAATATAAAAATGCCAGCCTCATAAGTCTTGTCAAATCTGGAACAGGTTCAACTCATGGACAAGACAAATGAAATACACTCTTAGTAATAGTTATGTGTTTTAGTTGTCTGCCAAGACAGTTATGTCTTATATGTCATAAATTTTGGATTCCTTATAGTTTTTTGAAAATTAGAACTTCTTTACAAACTACTGCTTTTACTTTCATTAAGATATAAAATGTTGCAAGACATTTCCTCTCACTAGGCTCTTGGTTTCTGCCCTCCTCTCCTAAGTACTGAAAAAAATATTTTTAAAAGTAGTATTTTGAGAGCTTCAGAACTACCAACAATCAAAAAGATAGTATCTTACATATACAAAAATGTAAAAAATACTAATTACATTTAGTTATATTTATATACACACACACTTGTGTTATTTGCCATTCACAGCAAAACTACTCAAATCTTACCTATTTGTTTTCTTTGAGCAGCTCGATTTCTAGTTATCCTACAATTGCTGTTCTTTCTTCTACATACACCATTGTGTAGCAGAGGTGACACAAGAGCCACAGAGCTTTCTTTGCTGTCTTCTGAGCTACTTGCAGAGGATGAAGATGAAGTAGATGAAGAAACCAAAGAACCCTCTATTTCACTTTCTGTGAAAAAAAATAGTAATTGTCAATTAGAATTCTAAGCATACAGTTAGCTTCCAGTTAACAGCTACATTTTGCTGATGCAGGAAATCTTCATTGTTTCCTCACAATATTATCCTACAATACACTATAATGCCTTAATGTGTTACATGTATGAAATGGATAGCTCTACAAAATATACTACTCCATTATTTATACAGTGTTCAGTGATAGGAAGCTTCTTTAACCTGTATTTAAGTTTGTAAAACAACACAACTGTTTCCAAGTAACAGAATTAAGAGAAAACCATGTTAAAAACCAACGCAAAACATTCTGAGCGATCTCTTTTACCAAGACTTGCATTCTTGTTCTTTGAAAGCAGCTGAATTTTTGTCAAGGTGAGGTGTAGTGGAAGAAGGAAAAGACAGTAAGATTTTTATGCCTCAGGGAACTTCTGTCACTTGCTAATTTTACATGACAATTACATAACATATATGGGTATTTAACCTCTATTTTATATAATACCATTTATCAAATACACTATATTTTCATCTCAAATAAGCAACATCCATTCACTACAACCACTTTCCTACAACAGCTGCTTGTAATTAAGAAATTCTATTATTCTATTCGGTAAGACTTAAAAGCATCAAGTAACCATGCAGTCAGCAGGTCAACTTTTTCCTGTCATCAGTCTTACTCAATTCAGCTTTGTTGTGAATATCCATGTAAAAGCTGCAAAAAAATACCATCCACGTGGCTGCAAAATGGATATACAAGCACGACAGCTCTGCTCCTAAGAAGCAAACTATCCTATTGATAGATTTCTGCTTAGGTATAAGCTTTTTAATTAACAGAAATTAAGTAAACTTACTGCATTCTATGGGATTTTAAAGCAGAAATTTCTATGTTTAGTATATGTAGTTAAGTGTCCAAAATTAATTACAATACACAAACCCCAAACTGCACAGAAATCTTATCTAAAAAAATTTCACATTAAAAATGCAGAGCTTGTTTAACAATTTAGAATGCAATTGCAAATTACGGCAATTATAAAGAAAAGGAAACATCAGTATGCAATTCATAGATAAGACCAAGATCAAAATCCTCATCTGGAACAGATTCCATTTCTGACCTGATGATAATGCGGAACAATTTGTTTGTGTTGTGGATCTAGCTTTTCCATTCCTTTCAAAAGATGCCAGGCATGCAGAACCAGAGGATTCACCAGAGGAAGTATGGTTGTAATTGCTAGTATTCATTTTATGGCTTGCAACACAGGTGGCTCTGCTTGAGGTAGGTTGAGTAAAAGAATCTTCCTGCTCAGATTCAATTTTTGCCTGAGACTTTAATGGTTTCTGCTTCAAATTTCTAGTGAAAGGGGAAAGTAGTAAAAGCAAGATAGGTTGTAAAACTATGAGAAATAATAGCAATTATCTATTTTAACAATGCTTCTCTCTGAAAGCTTAACTAACAGTACGCCATACAATTTTAGATTTATGGAAGGGTAGTTACATTTGTGAGCTAACACAGTGTGGGACAATTTTAACTTTGACAAGGTTAAGCATTAAGTACTTCCATGTCTACACTCCTAGGGAATTTATACAAGAGGAGACATTTTCCTCTGCTCTGGCAGACAAATAAATTAATACTGTCCGCCTTCTAGACAGCAATATCTTCTTATTGTTCACCAGGAAACTGGAAGAGCAGCCTCATTTTCTGTTGAATTCCCAGTGTCTTCTTAATTCCACAGAAGCCTCAAACAAAGTGCTATGCATACTAACATTATTCAACAATAAACTGAGTTCAAAATACACAAAGAAGGTGTATCTTTCTCTAAAGTTTACTGTCTAAAATAAAATGCGTGTTTGTACAGAAACTCACTGATTCGATTCTTCCTTACTATACATGCTAGAGTGCTACACACAGCCCTGATAAGTCGCTTGTTTTCACACTATAGAACTACTGTTTCGTCACTTGGTTCCTTACAGGTTTTCAGATATCAACCTAGGCACACAAGAGGTATATGCTCTTTTTTCTATCCAAACACTCTCCCAAATAAACCCAAACTTCAGTACAGCTGAGCACCACTGACTTGTTTACAAGTCACATATAATTCTTCAGATACAAGCATTTGTGTCGTTTCAAAGGAAACTTTCTGCCTATCCAGTTTTATACTAAAAACACTTTTTTTTGCATGCCTTTCCTTCTACAAGAGAAACAATTATAAGAAGTTTCATTTAAGTTAGCTAACCATTTAATAAACCAATTATTCTCTTCATCATAGATTAAATACGACAGTCAATACGAATATTAGCTATGATACATTTCTACATCTTCATAATTTGGTGACCTGAGCATTTTGGTAGGATGCTGCACTGAGCTTGGATTATTAAATCTTCTAGTATACCTCTGGTTTCTTCGTAGTTTTTCATTCTGTTTCTGAGCATTTCTGTAATCTGAAACAATTCTTCTTATTTTCTCTTCAAATAGTGCTGACAATCTCAAGGTCATGCTATAAATCTAGGTAAGGAAGTGGCTTATATTAAAAACAGAACCTTTCATCCAAGAATACAATTTCTAAAATTAGAAACCGTACAGAAACGAAAGAGAAAAAGCATGGCACACAATATTATACAACACTAGGTAAACAAGAAATTAACATATTAAAAATTTTTGTCATACTTCATCCAAAGTACCAATAAGCGAACTAATTCCAAAATAATACTTCATTAAGACAAGCATAAAACCCCCCGATATTAACAGCTACCTTTGACTTTTTGTTTGGAGTATAAGATTTTGCATTACTAAATATCAGTCTTATATCTTTGCACAGTTCCATTGGAGTGTCATAATTTCCAGCTTCCAGAGTTTCTTTCACTGTACCAAAGTCCATTGGAGTGTCTATAATATGTCTGTAATCCTAGTTAAAACAAATGAAAAAAAGATTCAGGAAGGTATAAAGCAAAAACCAACACTTTTGAGCTTTATTTCTATAATTTAAGGATAGTTAAGATGACCACAGATTATCTTAACTATCATCTGAAAACAGAAGCACCTACCACAGCAGACAGCAACGCTTTTGCTGAGACTAGTTGGTTTAAAGTTGATTTACATTATACCATACAAACTCCTGCTCATTTTCAAGGTTGTCTTCAGAATTTCTGAAGGATCATGAGTTGATACAGTGCCACATGCAGATTTCCAGTTTCAATTCTCTTGAGTTTCCTCAAGAAAAACTATCCAGTAACATGCGAGTCAACATTTTTATTGTTAATCAAAATGAGAAATGAGACTGCTGTAAATCATCGTGTAATCCTTTCTCTGATGCATTTTACTATGAGAAACAAACTGATCTGGTTTAAAAAAACAAAACCACACCAAATCAAAACACACCTTTATCTTTCTCTCTTGTTAATGAGCTTTAAAGAACCTCAAGATGCTTTTAAAAACCTGAAGTGAGACCCAAACTCAGGATGTGAAGTCTACAGGAACACAGTTGCATGCTTATTAAGAAGTTTTTTTTCTTGAAAGTTTGTTGGGTTTTTAGACAAAAAGAAACTGAACGTAGTAAGAATACCATGAACAGCTACAAGTAAGGAGAGGAACAAATAGAATTCATAGCCAAAGCTCAGTAAATGTGTTTTGTAGATTGATGCTCAAGAAATTAGTTTTAATTTAAAACATACAGATTTATGTAAAATTATTTCCCTATAAGGGACAGTAAGAAGCCAAGCAAAAAAAGATCCCAATCGGTACCAAACCGTATTTAAGGTATCAGGATACTAGTAGACACCACCACTGCTCTACAATTGTTTTATGTTCTGTGACAATATTTTGGTGCATGTTATCTTGATTCAGTAGAGCATCCAGCTCATAGTTCCAAGTACATAGCAAAGCAATTTTCCTTCAATGGTTTGGGACTAAAGCCATGAAGAGAACAAACAGGTCCAAGAGCAATGTGGAGATATTATTACAGTACCAAATGTTAAGAAAAAAAAAATTCTATCTTACAAGATTAATAAGAACAACTTACAGGATATTGATCCAAATCAACCGGCTGCCTGAAAGGTTCAGAATCTTCACACTGAAAAATTAAATTCACCAGTTCCATACACTGCTTCTTCCAACAGTTTTCATCATAGCCAGGTTTCATGCTTTTTCCTTTTTTCAAGCCCCGTCCCTTGGAAAAGAAGTTAGAAAAAAGCATTACAGAAATACAGCAAGAAAAACTAAACCTGATAATCTGTCTGAAATTACTTCTGTAGCAGAAAAATTAATTTCAAAACATATTGTTTTATAACAAAACAGGCACTATACTACTAGCAGATTTTTTCCTATTCTTTACTAATATCTCTGACAATTATACAGTTTTCTTTTACTATCTGACAAGGTTTTTTTTTTTTATACTAAATAATTAAGGCACACAAAAATATACCTTCTGGCACCAGATTATTCTCAAAAGATTTGAATAATATCCATCACTCAAAATATTTTTTCCCAGAATCTCAGATGAATAATGCTTTTACTTCAGTATCATACAGATAACTGAAAACTGTTACACTGAACAGCACTGGTATGGTAAACTCATAAGATTTTCCTAGACAACTATACAGAACAAGTATAGAAGCGTTAAACCAGCAAAGAGCTATTTAAGAAAAGCTTTTACTTCCTTAATACCATTGGAAAAAAATCTGTTCTATGATTGTTATAAAACCAATCATCACTCCCCACAGAATTTCAATATAGTCTATTAACCAGTTTTTCTTGACAGACCTGATTTGGGTTTATATGGTAAAGATTACCCAACTCACTTTTCTTCTTCTGTATGATGTACTTGGAAGAGATTTTTCATCATCCTGCACAAAATAAAATCAATCCTGTTAAAAATTATGTATGAAAAAATAGGTAATGGGTGCTCAAAGTATCATCAGATTTGGTACTACAGTAAAAATAGATTTTTATTCTGATGTATCTCAATAGGACAGAAGATGTCCTAGTGGAGAGACCAGTGACAAGTGGTGCTCCACAGGGGTCAGTACTGGGACCAGTGTTGTTTAACATCTTTGCTGGAGACATGGACAGTGGGATGGAGTGCACCCTCAGCAAGTTTGCCAATGACACCAAGCTGTGTGGTGTGGTGGACATGCTGGAGGGAAGGGATGCCATCCAGAGGCACCTTGACAGGCTGGAGAGGTGGGCCCATGCAAACCTCATGAAATTTAACAAGGCCAAGTGCAAGGTCCT
>VZTO01012876.1:0-40226 GCA_013400615.1 Syrrhaptes paradoxus
CTCTGTCCAGTCTTTGGGTACATGTCCTTCGGGGCCAAGCTGGCAGTATTGTTTGGCAAATTTTGCAACTGCCATGTAATGTAACAGAGGTTCAAATCTTCTCATTTTTTCTCCACTGGGCACGATATCCCTCTTCCATCCAGTTGTTAGTCTTGTAGAATTAGAAAGCGCCCAAATTATCTTTCAGTCTCTTATTCCACTTTTCAGTAAGGCCTGATTACTTGGAAAAAACATACACAAACACACACAGCAAAACCTTCTCACAGAAGCCAAGCTCAACATAGAGCTTTAAAACAAAACATCTCTATTTTGATCTTCTTGGCCTGTAATATATTGAGAAGGAAGCCATAGAATGGTTTCTGAAAGATTTTTTCCCTGGGTACTTTTATAAATCAATACCCTGTTTCAAGAGCTCAGAAAAGCAAAGCAACTCTTTTCTCTACTGCTTAACACAGTAAGGGAACTCTGGGCAGAGAATCTTAAAGGATTTGAAGCCTTCCCACTCCATTTTAAAAACCAAGCAGTTTTTATGAATATATACATTTAAACTGTAAAATTCATGAGTTTACCAAAAGGCATCCTTTACCAGCTAACTGAAGATGCCTCATCCTCCCCCAGAGTGTAACAGTGCCCTCCAAGTTTCATTAGAATGCCCCGTTAGGAACTTACATTCTACCTTGGGGGTCATACAATCTTTATTAAGGCATTAACTAAAAGAAGTTTCCAGGAGTCACAATTAACAGGACACAGCTACAGGCCCTTACCAGCTAGAGAAGTTTACATTCTAATAATTTTTCTACACGAAGTTCTTGTGAAAAATAACAGGATGACACCAACATTTCTTTCAAATACCTCTAAAAGTAGAGTTACTGAAGCCATAAAAAGGTGTCAGCAGATCTGAGAGAACCCAACTACAGAGGAGAACCTCCCTTTAGTAGCTAGGAAGGAATTTACATCAGAAGACTGTCAAGGATGCTTTCATACTGTTGATAGCTGTGCTGCACCACATGGGCACTTTTACTGCACAGGGAATAAAATCTGGGCTCTTCTCTTTGAGGTCTGTACAGTCTTAGTTAAAACTGATGTTCTGTAAAGTGAAGATAGACACCAACAAAAGTCCCACCTCATTTAAAATAAGACAGACTCTGAACCCCAACTCTTCCAGAATGGCTGGTGAAAATGCTTCTTAAAATTGAAGAAAAATGTGTGAAAAATAACACATGTAAAATAAGAGAAAACTCATCCCTTGTACGATTAAGGTTTCCTACCTCCAAAAAAAGACAGCAGCATAAACTTGCCTATGAAGCCAAAGATGGAGCTTGTTTATTCCAATTACCTTTCTTTATCCTCCACAGACTGACTGCATTTCAGAATGGCTAAGACTGCTATTATATTCAAAAGCTCGGCCAACAACTGGCAAAATACGTTCTAGATCTCCAAATGCTTTTGGCAGTCAAACTGCATATTATTTGTTAACCTGTACCATACAAAACAAGTTCCAGATTTTGAGTGAGGAAAATCAGCTCCACAACCCCTGACATAAAAGTCTTTCTTTAGCACACTGAGAATCATTAGTAGCATTCTGCCATCACTAATTCCCAGAGAATGTTAAACTGATTTAACTCACAACCTACACAGGAAAAAAAAAAAAAAAAACACCACACGGTGAGCATAGGTGGAAATGATCCAAAGGCCCTTCAAACAATGGGGGTTTGATCTCAATGGAGCCTAAAGCTGAGCTCAGTAAGGCTTTGCCTATTCACAGACAGGTTTAAAAGGTGTAAGGTTATTTTTTTTNAGAAAACTTCTGAACAGATGGAAGAGAGGACAGAATTTCTTTGTTGGGCTCCAAAGGAACATTCAACTGTATGAAAAACTAAAAATAGCTATAGCTTCTAAATAATACATGAAAAATGTGAATGCTTTTAGAAAATCAGACACTCCTTCAAATATTTCTTTCAACATTCAGAAGCATTCAGCACAAAGCGCGTATTTAGCAACCAACATACAATTCCACAGACAAAAGTCATATCAGTTTTATAAGAATTTATAGACAGAAAGTAACATCATTTCCATATGAATTATTCAATACATAGATATGGAATAAAGGACAGTTGTAGCTATTTTATGTCAGCGAGAACAGAAACACAGGCTGTCTTTACACAGAGACAAAAAAATGGGAAAAACCAACACTTTTATGCACTGAATCCAACTTCAGAATTCTGTATGTATGTTTCATCACTACCTACAAAAACAACGACTATTTGAAGAGAGGTTTTGAAGAGAGGTAGTTGTAATATGATGGCTATCTAGAAACAGATAGTAATTATTGAAGAACCTCAAAAAGAATCAGCAGCACATACAGAAAGGAGCAGAACTGAGCAATGTTCTGAGCAAGAGACAAAAACTGTAATTACCTGTCTATTCTGCTGTATAAACAAATATATTTTGCAGTCATCACCACCACAAGCTAGTATTGGTACTAGAAAAGAAAAAACAAACATTTGCATTATTCAAGTTACAAAATCTAATATTCTAGGATATGAAAAATTATATAAATAATACAAAAATCTGGATCTTGCCCTTCAGTCCAAACAACAAGAACAAAAATATGCAGCAGCACCACAAGGAGTGGGTGAAATCAACATCATCTTATCGCATTCACTTACAGCCCCGTTAGCTATTTTTGAGCTCTGTCTCAAGAGTTCAACTAAAGAACTCAATTTGAGAATAATTTTGAAGACACTGTGAACAGCCAGTGTTTTTCTAATTGCTAAGAAGAGTTCTGTGAAAATCTTTAGATACAAGCAGCAGCTTAGACTGATACCACAGAAAACAAAAAATATGGCACAAGAATCTGGAGTCGGTCAAATGAAAAGCTATTTGGAGGATTTCTTAGATTTTACATTTCCTGCTTTGATATTCAAGATGTGCAGCTGTGCTTACCATTGCTGTCAGGCAAGAAGGATAAGCAGACATCCATAACAAATCCATTTCCAAACTGTAGAACTTCAATGCATTTAACTGGAAAACAAGAACACACTATGTTGATCTCATTCATCATAAATACTACAGTTATACTGCCATTTCTTACTACATTCTGTAGTTAAAATTTCCCATTCAGTTTTATTTTAAGGAGCTGAAAAACTTCTACTTTTTTCCAGAAGCCTAAATAACAACATTGTCTTCTGCAGGGCCACAGAAATTCATCCAGAGTTAGCCAAGTCAGAAGATAAGTAAGTCACTGTTCTCCCCCTGAGGATTAAAATAGTACACCTTCACTGTGGCAACACATCAGAAGCGATAAATACTGCAGATTATATCCTGTGGCAACAGTACTCACTATGCAGAATGCTAGAACTGAATCCATTTGCTAGAAGAGCAGATAGAGGGATGAGCAAAAACCAACCTTCCTGAAAACACCCCTAGATCCCAGAAGTGGTTAAACTGGTAAGCCATCAAGATAAAAGATAAGAGTAACCAGAAGAAAAACCTCTCTACAGAAGCAGAGCTGGTCCTTCCACCACTGGAACCCACAACAGCAAAGCAAAAAAGAAAGGACAGGACCTCATGGTGTTCTTTGGGAGCATGAGGAATGCCTTCCAGAACATGGGACTGAAGATTAGCAACTCCCACTTTTTTCTCTCACGCAGGCAGGGCAATGTGGAATCCTCAAGTACACCAGATAAGGAAGAAAGTAGCTGAGATGCAGTCAGTACAACTCAACTAGCAAATAACACTTCAAATCTAGAATATCTGCCCTATTTATTTCTTATGTATTTTCAAGAGCTGTTCTCCCATGTGTCCATACAATGGCCTAGTTCACCAGAAAGTCAAGATCCTATTATCCCAAGCTTCACTGGATTCAAGTCAATAGTAACAAACAAGTCACTAGTTTAACCTCACCTTTCTAATACCAACATTAACCATTTTATTAAGTAATTTTACTTCACACACACATAAATCTAGTTTTCCCCCCATATTACAGGGCAAAATGATGGTTCAGATTGTCAGATTTTGAATACATATTAAAAAGAAACAACTAAATTCAGCCAACACATCACTGATGAAAAACAAAGATAAATTGTTCTGCAGAACAAATCTGACCCAAAGCTGCTAAACTAATATAAACCTCAGCTCTCAAAGAGCAATACAGTGGTTTGATGTACCAAAGTTCAAAGAGAAACCAATGTAATCACATTAATTTAGTATTTAGCCGAGTACTTCAATGGATAAGCATTCATCATTCTTACTAAGGTAGTATGTTGTCCCTAATGTTAAAAAAAGTTACCTTCTGAGCCATGCCGAGACCAGATTCTCACAGTAGAGTCAGAAGCTGCAGAAGCTATTAGCAGACTTAAATCAGGTTCATCTGACTGGTAGACAGCATCCACAGCACAAACAGCTTCAGCATGGCCTTTCAGAGGAAAGCTTTTCAAAAGCTGAACACATCAGAAAGTATTACAAAGTTACATAAATAAACAAAATTAAATTCCAGTAACTTATCTGAGAGAATTTTAAAAGTCATTTAAAGAAATAAAATAATTTAATACTGAAAATCAGTTGGATGCCTGCAATGGCAGAGCATCTACCAAGCTATGCTTAAGCTATAGCACATTCCAGGAAAACACGGAGAAGGGATATAGCAGTAATGAGTATTAACTTGATAAGACTTTGTTCAAAGCTGAACAGAATTAAATGCTCCTGTGTACGCTATAAGCCTCATCATTCCTTGAGTAAAGCTGGAAATAGTACAGGAGTTAGGAAGAGCAGTTTTCCTTACTTTTTCTTCTTCTCTTGCCCTTCACCCTAAGGAGCATCTCATCAAAGTTTGGAGGATTTTAGTGCAGGAGACAGGGCAGAGAATAAGTAGCAGCTGCCACAGCCCTAGCACTAATATTTAGTGAGTTCTTGCAAACCAAAACAGTTTTTTACTCCTTCAAAATACCAACACAAAAAAAACCCCTCTAAATTTAGACCAAAGTACTTTTTTTTTAATGAATTAATACAGGTGATTCAATTTGTAATCTGCTCCTCATAAACACAAAGAGCAAAACGAGAGGCTTTTAATTCTGTGACCAGAAGTCAACCAGCATTTACCCAACTTTTGTCATAAACACACTAGACATCTCTTTCCAAATTATAGCCTGGTACGCCCTAGTAAGAATTTTTGATTGGTCCAATATAGAACTTTACCTGGTTTTACAAATTTACACTAGTCTAAAACTGTCATTAATGTGCACATTTAGCCGCATTTTTTTTTTCAAAAACCACCATAAGGCTGTGCACCACATCAGCAGAAATGGTTAATAAACAAATCTGAAAGTTATTTTTAAAAGCTACATAAATAGTTACAATGGATCAGAATCAGAAATTATTTCTGAGAACATTCCCCCATCAAACCAGGTACATTTCCCCCTAGTATGCATCATCATGCATTTTAAAATGCCAGGTCCAGTCTAGGTTTGAGGTAGCCTACGACATGGGTTACCTACACAGCCATTCACAAACCAATGACTAATAAGTAAGATTTTAAAAGCTAGATAACGAATTAAAATATTTTTAAATCTAAATTCCAGTTCATTCTGAAGGCTCTTTTACACCGTACTCCATCTTTTGCCTTACATCTTTAAGTATTAAAAATAAATTAGCAGCATGCCTCCTTACTTTTCTGAGTTTCTCTGACAAAACTCAGTTCTTGCACAGATTTTTTTAAAAATTGTTAAACACCTACCCCAAGTTGTTTTTCATCCTGGTAAGACTACCTATATACAAACACACTACACTGTTACACAGACTGAACAGAAATCATTAAAATTGGATACAAAGAAACAAGGAAGAAGAATACAGGAAAATAAACCTCAAGGTCTGAAGACTTTAATGCAGTTTAAAGGAAAGTGCTACATGAGATCCAAAAGCTGATGACTCAAGAACAGACAAACAGGATCTTTTAGAACACTAGACAAATCCACCTGATGACTGGTTAGCTAATTTCTTAATGAAGGCTGATTGGAAAATTATAAACTACAGAAAAAAAAACATTTAAAGTAAAAAACAGAATACCAGTAGTGTGAAGGAGATACACACATGGTTCAATAGTCAAGGTGAAACTAAGAGATATGAATAATACAAACAAACGATTTGTGGTATGTGAGAAACTAGGGCAGGGGAAGCTTTAAAAAGACATTATTTCTGCTTACTTGATTATTCCACTTTCCTGTTCTATTCCACTCCCAAAGAATGAGTTGTTTATCAGATCCACCAGAAATTAACTCTGTTTCAGAAGCTAAAAAAAAGGTTTTCGTAAGTTTTGCGAAGGCTTACTTTGTAAAGGCAGATGACAACATAAGCAGTTACATCAGTTACTACTCACAAAATATAATGTGTCAACTGTAAGCAAGGTTTTCAGCAAAACAAAGCATAGCTAATAGGAGTTGCACCATGCAGGACAGCTTAAAAGCAGACCTATTCTCTAAGACAACAAAGAGGAAAATCACAATAATATTTTAAATTCCATATGAACATGATAAATTTATCTTTTAACAAAGATTCCCAAATCCAGTGTAATTTAATTTCTTTTTGGACAATAGGAAAATAAAGCAAGAGAAATCTAACCAAACTGAATTCAAAGCTTCACATGAAAAGTTAATTCCCAAATTCCCTGAAAATAATTTCTTTTGATCAATTTTAAGAAGAAATGTTGAAACGATGGCAGTTAATATCACTATTAAAAATGAATGTTTTCACCTCAGTACTTGCCCCCACAAAAGCAACAGGCACACTGCATTAACAGTCTAATCAACACCCCCATTTCTCTTTCTCAGTGACTTTCTATAAATGCCTGAAGGCAAGAATACGTGTCTTTGAAAAGTCTGCACTAAGCAACTTTAAATCCCGGAATTACTATCAAGCGAAAGCCTCATAGAGGTCTCAAGCATTTCCATCTTGAAAGACTCTTTTTCCGTGGCTAGGACCTCTGTACAACTTGCAGCTTTACCATCGGAGACTTCTTAAAAGGCACTGCAATTCAGTTCACAAAGTGAAAACACGCAAAACTCCAACCACTTACCAAAGAGGGCAGCGGCAGCACAAGCACCACAGCCGCCGATCTGTCTACACAGCCCCTGACAGAACAGCCTCCCGGGCTGGCGCTGGCTGCAGGGCCCGGAGGAGGGAGCCCGACCGGACACCCGCGCTCAGGGGACACTCACCTGAGTCGGGCGGGTCAGATTCCTGCGGAGCCACCTATTAAAATCCCTACCGGGAACCAGGCCTTGAGGCGAGAGGATGCTCCGGAAGCGCTGCAGCTCCCCATTTCCTTAAGTTTACACCGCGGCCCCTGCTACCGACCGTCTCGCCAGCCCTCCCCAGCGCGGGGCAAGGCAGCAGCGCCCGCCGCACCGAGAAGGGGCCCTGGACCCCCTGCGAAGAACGCTCCCCCCTCCCCAGCCCGTGGCCCCCGACTCGAGGGGACTGGGAAAGGGGCAGAAAGGCCGCGCTACTCACCGCCGTCCCGCCGGCGGACCCAGCGCACGCAGTTCACCCTGCCGGCGTGCCCGCGGAGGGCGGCGACCGCCCGCCTCGCCTGCGGGACACCGAGACAGCACCGGGCGTCAGCCGCGCTAACCGCCCTGGCCCCGGCCCGCCCCACAGCGCCTCAACTCACCGCCGGCTCGTAGAGGACGACGTCGCGGCAGCTGCCGAAGGCGAGGAGCCCCCCTCGCCCCCAAGACACGACTCCGGCGCCCGCCCGGTTGGCGCAGCAGGCGATGTGACAGAGCTCCACGGGGGCCGCCATCTTCCCCCGCGCCGCGTGCGCAGCCTCGCGCAGCAACCCTAGCAATGACCCCGCGCCGCGCCCCAGGGGGCGGGGCCTGAGGCGCGGGGGCGGGGCTGGCCGCGCAGGGGTGGAGGCGGGTCTCAGGTCTGGCCCGGCCCGGCACGGGGGAGCGGCGCCGGTTTCGTGGCCGTGGGGTCAGAGGGAGTCGGCGTTAGCCCGGCTGGCTGTGGGGAGAGCCCGGCTGCGGGCTGGCAGCGCTGGGCTCGCTGTGAGAGCCCCGCCGTGCTCGGCCTCCACAAGAACTGGCCGGATTCGGCCAGAGGGCGCAGCACCCCCACGTAAAAACAGCATAAAAACCAGTGAAAGCGAAATTTGTGTGTTTGGTTTTGTAGGGGGCGGAGTTTTAATCTTTATTGTCTCTTATTATAGTTTATTATGATGCCCTGGAATAGGTGTCCTGGAAATGGCGGGAATGATTGAGCTGAGCAATGGCCAGGGCCCCAGGGGGCTGATCTGAATGTGTTTAAGACAAAAGATGGGATCATAGCAGATTAGAGAGTTCTGGCTGTCACAATTTGGGGTTTTGATTTATTGATATACTGCCCTCCCTGCCCAAGAAATTGAAACCAAACCAAGATAAATACCGCCTAAAGAAATGGGACCGTTAGAGGTGTTACACTGTAGGGATGCGCTGTGCCCTGTTTCAGGCATTTCGCTGCAAGGACTTTGCCAGTTCCCAGTGGCCACAGGTGCAATCTGCCATCCTACAGCCTGTGGAGGAGTCTCTGCAGGATCTCCGAGACATCCACTGTGCCTCCAGACACTCTACCCCACACATGCAGAAGGCCTGGAGCAGAGGCCAGGTTGAAGTATAAATGGGCTGTGCTGCAGCAGAAAGCATGGACAGGGAGAAGAAACAGAGATGCGTCTGCGTACAGCTGTTCTGTGCGTCCTGCCCCCAAATTGTACCTGGGATATCCTGAAATAATTGAAACTGAACTGAAAAGCTGGAAAGCCTGTGCTGGAGGGAAAAGGGAATGTGGCTGGACAGAGAATGGGAGTCAGGAAGAGAAGGAGCAGAAAGCAGGGAAGCAGCCTCTGTGTGGCACAGGGAACACTTTGGACCCTAAACCACTCCTGCCTGGCCTTTATATCCCCGTGTGCCTGTGCAATCATGAATACTGGCACTTTCCCCATGCTGTAACCTGACACAAAAATGTTGCAGCTGGGCAGGGCTTTTTCCAGTGGGTATGAGAGGAAGGAAGCTGTGCCTGATCCCGTACAAGATACAGCCAGAAATGTTAGCTGCTAAGGGAACAAATGACTCCTTGCACAAAAATGTGTGGATCACATCAAAGCATGCTTTTAACGGAGGAGTGCTGTCCCGAGCAGCTGAGGATGGCTGTGCAGCAGTCAGGTTGCACAGCAACCCCTTCTCAGCGTGTCCTGCCAGGGTCCGCGTCAGGGCTCCAGCAGGAGGAGGTCGGGCTCTGCCAAAAAGCTGGGAGATGTTGTAGGAGTTGCATTTGTTGCTGTGGGAACGAAGCTGGCTCTGGTTGTGATTGTGGGCAAAGTATAGGCTTTTCCCAGATGGACTTAGGTGGGGGATTCCTCTGTTACGTGAGAAGTTTACTCATCTGACAGCCTGCTGCTGCTCATGTCCCATAAACAGGAGGGCCCTGGGCGCTGCTTGTGTCAGAGATTTGGAGGTGCACATCATGCCTGGGGGTGCAAGGGCACTACAGGGCCCATGCTTCAGGGTTGTGTGGAGGTGGTCCTCACAGACTTAGGCCACCACCTTGGTGCTGGTGGTTTCTTCTGCAACTTGGAGCACATTGCAGAGGGGTGCTCATGCCAGGTATTGCCAGTGATTGTCTCCCTTCTGCCGCCAAGGTCTGGCACTGTCACCCTCGTGCCACCCTTTCCATAGCCAGAGTTGGATCTTCAAAGATCCCAACCAGCTAAACCATTGCATGATTCTCACAGTTGTTCTGACAGCTGATTGTATTTTCTACAGCCATTGAATTCTGAGTCTGCTCATCTCTGCTACTCCATCTTGTCCCTACAGATAATCTCTCTCCATTCCTAGTCTGTGTTTAACTTCTACAAACTTTTTTTTCCTTCTTGTCTGCTTTTTCCTTCTCCTATTCCCTTCCCTGTTGCCCTAACCTCTGCACTGGGTGCCTTGCAGAAGACATTGTATTTGAGGAAGCAGCGATCCTGACCATGCCTGCCCTACCGGGCTTTGTACGTAGGGCTTGAGCAGCCCCTTCGTTAGTGTGAGCAGCCGCTGCGTGGGAGTTTGCTGCCTCACGCCAGCCTGAGCTGGGTGTTAGGACAGAGAAACCTTCCAGCCTGTTGGGAAACTGCCTGTTAGCTGGGCAGCCTTCTCATGTAATCTGTAACTTATAATACCTCTGAGAAAGGTAAATTGCATGCAGATCAAGGGGTGGAAGGCAGTGCTCCTGCCTGGGACAGGGCTGCCCGTGCAGGAACGAGCCACCCCCTCACACGGCTGGGTGCTCAGCAGGCCCTCAGGATGCACTGAGTCCACAGTCCCCTGGCCACGGGGTCACCTCAGCCACATCACAGCCACAGAGGTGCCTGCAGGCAGCTCCCAGGCAGTACCAGCAATTTTGCCTCTTATGTGTCCTTGCTTTTACCCAACTGTGCAGCAAGAAGTTCTTGTGCAAATGTCCTTAGGAACAGAGCTGTTTTCTTGTGAGAAAATCCTGTAGTAGCTCAAATGATCAAAGGGGGGAGAGAGTCTCTCCATTGACAGTATCTGCTCTTCACAGCATCCCTTGAGAAAAATCCATCTGGTCTCCACCCAATGCTGCATGAACAGGGGTTGCCCAACATCTGAAGGGACTTCTATATTCCTCTTCTTATCCTGTCCTACAAAACCTGCTATTTTATTAAGTCATTTGTTGTCTGTCCTTCCTTGTTGAGATCCATGCAAGCTGTGCTCCACCCCTCTACCCCCTGAGCCCACCCTCTCCCCGGTACAGAACAAACTCCTGTGCTGTTTCCCCGCCCCAGGTGCCAGCTGCTGTAACCCTGCCACCTCAGCCCGCTGCCCCCCTGCATCCTGAGCTCACTTCCCACCTCATGACACCAAGAGCCAGCCCCTAGAAAGACTTCAAGATGCTCTTGGCATAGAGTCCAAGTACCAGGCGTTGAAAGACTCTATCAGCCACCTCAGTGCATTTTCACTGCATTTACATTTCTCAAACTGTAGCATGTTCCCTAAATTGTGTAAATTAGTCATGTTTTACTATTAAAAAAAAAAAGAGTGCTATGGAAGTTGACAGGTCTGCACTGAACGGCTGTGTAGATGCCTCATGCAGAAACCAGCTGCACTGAGCTGGGGAGCTGTGTATCGTCCCCAGACTATTTGTGGCACAGTACATGTGCTTGCTAAATGCTACCAAGTCACCCAAAAACGTCTATCGAACAAACGAGAAAAAGGGGAGCTGCTGAGATAACTTCTTCCTGCCCGCTTTTCTGCTTCTTGTTTAGCACTTTATGAGAATGTCTTTGAATTATTGTATTTTCAATGACCTTTTGCCAAATTTTTTCTTTTCTGGCTGTCATTAGTCATTACCTGGCTTTTGTTGGAAGCACTCAGGATCAAGGGAAGCCAGGACATTTTGGTTCAGCTGTTTACATGAGGCTTGTGACAGATGGCACAACTTTATTCTTAATGAGAAGTTTTTCCACCCCAGGTCTCCAGCAAATATGTTCTCCCTAAGCCTGTGGCAAACCCAAGGTCACTGCTGTAGGACAACCTCAGGTGGGTATCAGGAAAAAGCAGGAGCCCTGGCAGGGTCTGTAACTGTCTGCACACACCACAAGCTTAATAGATGGTGTTGTTACCCCTAGCACAGTTCTACTTTTTGAACACTGGGGTGTAATAATAAGGATGGCAAAAAAGAAGGATAAACCTTTAGCTTGGAGGAAAAATGAAAAATAAACTGGCATATCCGTGTTGGAGCCAAAAAAATAATTGTGTTATTTACTTGGACTTTATTACAGCCTGTATCCAACTGCATCAAACAGTAGTCATCTTTATGGAGTTTTTAGTAGAAGGAATGACTAATATAATTATAATAAAAACAGCATTCTTTCTAATACAGTACAAAAACAACTAAAATATTAGCAGATAAGCTCTAAAACCATAGAGCCAGCTTCTGTTTTTATTTGAATGATATAATCTGTAATAATGTTGCTATGCTTAGGTATATTTTCCCAGCTGCATACCAATGGAATTGTTATCACAACCTTTTCCAAACTCTCCTGATAAAAGGCATCAATGAAAATAAAAAAAATTATGGTATGAGGTGGTGATCAGTTTTAGGACATGTAAGAGTCATTATGATTTCTATCTTGTATGTTTGTCCCTTTCTGTATTAAAATTTATACCACAAAAATATTTTCTGATCCCCTTCTGAATATGTAACATCTGTTAGGAAGTAAACACAGATTTTCTTGTACTGTAGGAAAGATGTTGATCTAGAAAATACTGAGAAAACGTTTTAAACATAATCCTTTTAAAAAAAAATTATCCTCTCTGTCCTTTATTTAATCAATTCATGATTCAGAGAATTCCTAAAAAAAACCCCCTAATCTCTCTCCAAACATGCAAAGCATTACAGGAGTTGTCCCAGGCTGATATAAATTGTTTTGCATCTACTGGAGCAAATCTTTGATTGTTTGCAACTTCTGAGGGTTTGCTTCTGGACTGTGAGAAAGAAAGTGGCATTTTATTCTTCACTTTAGTGTTCAATATTCATGGTAAGCTATGACATCAATAGATTTTGCTATCTTCTTGCAGCCATACTGCATTATAAAAATCCTCTTCTGATGTTGGAAATTTGATCTGCCTTTTTCAGTGCTACAGTTTAAAACCAAATTGAATAAATTTTAGGTGGGTGTTCATGAAATTGAAAAAAAGGATCAGAGGCATCTTGGGCAGTATTTTTCCTTTCTGTTGTTTTTTTTTTTTGTTGTTTTGCTTTTATGACATGCAAACAGGATCTGCCTTCCCTATTTTATTACAGATAATTGCATCCAAATCTTTCCAGATGGCAAAAATAGCTCATCTTCATGTACCTTTGTAAAGTACCCTTTCTTCTATTTTCTGCATCACTTTTATTACACATATTGTTATTTCCATTTGTCCAGAACTATTCCTTTTTTTAAAAGAGATCATTAGATGCAATTTGACAATATGTTGGAAGAAGCTTTAATAAATAAAGAATGACTAATGGGGGTGTTACCATTACTTCACATCACTGTGAAGTGAAGACATCCAAGTGAAAACATCACTTCCAAGTGAAAACATCAGCCTACATTTTTAAGGATGTTATTTGTATGAACAGCCTACTGGTTTGTTCCAATACACAGTGTAAGGTTATAATTTGTGCTTTTGTCCATATTTTCTCATATAGTTGTTCCCTTTCTTTCCTTTCCAGTTAATTTAAGGCCTACCGTGGTTCTTATAAGCATGTTATCCCATGAATATTTTACTTTTCAGTCCTTGGAATTCCTTCTGCTTTCAGCTTGTATATATTTTGGCCTTTCAAAACTTCTGAAATTATTTTTGTGTCTAAGGGACTTAAATGTGTTAGCTGTTGTATTGCTAAGTGAACTTCTTCATTTTGAGTATGACTGAATTCTAAATAAGATATAGTGGCAAGCTGAATATTATACACAGATACAAAATATATTAACCTACAGAATTGAATAGTATGGCACACATTCAGCATTTATATCTACAATAGCTGTAAAAGGAGAATCAAATTTTAACTCAAAAGTCCTTTTGAATGTTGGAGCCTGAGATAGTCTGGTTTAGGGTTTAGATTTTATGATTGCTCTGTTGATTTATGACTCATTTGATAAGAATGTAGCTGATAAATTGTCTTTTGAGTTACAGGACAGGAAGATTAAAGAAATTTAAAGTTTTCACATGTTTGGAGAATGAGGTTGGGCTCCAAATACAAGTTAAGCATCATAAACTACAGGTGACACCTTGCAAAGGTGCGCGCTCCCAGCTGGCGTAGACAGGAGTTGTTTTCATTCATTTTATTATCCCACTGAAATCCTCCTGTCTTTTTCTGTCTGCTCTCTGTTACATGTGACATCTTTTCTGATCACATATTCCCTCACCTAGTTCTCTTTCCCCAAATTTTGACCCCAAATCTCTCTTCTCCTTAAACCTTTTCAAGAAAACTCAGTGTATGCTTATAAATAATTTTAAATTCCATACAAAAGTAAAACTTGACCGTGACCTATTCTTCATATCCTGTTCTCCTATAGCCTCCATTTCTCCTGTGGTGTTCACCTGCTCCTACCCGATTTAGAGATTTACATTATTATGTTTTTATGAACATCATGATGCTTTACATCATTTTGCCTTCTTCACTGGCAATATTTTATTCCAAACAATGAAAGTTTTTTATGTCTGAGCAAATACTTAAGACCCTGCTTGTATCAATGCATGACAATTGCTCACCATCCTGTAAATCTGGTTGAGTTTGGTCATTTGCAGTTCTTCCCTTACAGAGTCAATGGCAAGTTGGCCACCTAGAGCGTTCTTAAACCAAACTAAATTTTGTATTTACCAAAAGAAGAAAAGGCCACTGTAAAATATTTTTAAAAGGAGGACTACTCCGTAGAACTGTCTGTGTTGCCTAACACCCTAACATCTTGTGACAGCAGCACTAATTAAATCTACCTTCTCCAGATCTGACCAGCGAAGCTGGCTCCCCTTCTTGCTTTTCTGAGAGGCCAAACTTTTCAACCCTTACAAGTTCTTCATATTCCTTTTTCAATATTATACCTGTTGTTGAAATCCCTAACACTTAAGTCCTGGTCCTCCAGTTGTCCATATCAGGGCCTGCCGTCTGTCTTTCCACGTCCCCACGGCCTTTCTGTAGACAGAGGAGCACAGTGGAAGGTAAGACATTTCTCCCTTCCACCTTTCCCCACCACATCAGTCCTGCCCTATGGTGGAGCCAGGGATACCTGTACTAATCCACAAAGCCAAATATGATCTGAAGTCTAGTAACCTGAATGCAGCTTAAGATGGCAGGCTTTGCACTGCGTTTCCGAGCAAACACTTCCATCCTGACAGCTCTGCTGTTACTGGCAGCCAAGGTGCAAAGTGGGTTGGTGCATTTTGTTATTTCCTAAATTGCTGCAGTAAGCTTTGCCTGAGTTTTTTGATCAATTCCCTCAATGCCTAGAGCAAATATAATAACCAGGCAAGACAAAACATTCATAAATAAGGATGCTTCTTATCTGTCAGAAACATTATTATTTTCTGTACTGTTTTTTTGTTCAGCAGCCACATAATAAGATCCAGATTTTTGGAACTGGCATCTTTTTATCATGATATATTGTGATATTTCTACATCTAGGAAGCAGCAGAGTTCCTTCAAGGCAAGTACAGTTATGTTTTCAATTAAAGCACAATGTCATACATTTGTTTCCATTCCCATCTCATTGACAGACATTGGAGGTGAAGAATATGTATTATATTTTCATGCAGTTTGTATTCAGTGGACAGATATTTGAGTCCCACTCATAGGTAGGCAGGGCCACCATATCTCAGTGCCTATTTAGCTTCTCGCACATATTTGCACATTTCTCAAAGCATATGCATCGTTTCAATGTAATTTGTTTTCAAGTAGTCATTGATTTCAGTCATTCTACATCATTTAGGTAATACCTATGACCACAATGTTCTCCTCTACTTCTGAGCACTGTGATCGGTTTGACCTGTTTGAGCAAGCCCCCTCCCACGCAAAGGCAAGTGAGAGATGTGATACTGATCTTCACTACTTGGAAACCTATTCCACTGACACAGAGGAGTTTTGGTCCCATTCCCAAGTCCAGCAAGTATATTTACATTTAATGTTAGCATCCCTAATGACAAGTATTGCCCTGATACAAATCGTTTTGGTGGCATTTAAGAAGTGCAGGTTTTGTTTTATTTTTGTCTGAGTATAGTTTGGTTTAAAATAAACTTGGTTTTTTTTTGATGAAAATAATTTATAAAGGCCTGGAAGGAGGTAATGAAGATGTCTGAACACGATGTGCTCTGAGCACTGCATCTGCTGACGTGGCCCCTGTATAGGCTGCGGTGTATGTGGGGTGTTTGGTGAAAGCCGGGTAGCCTTTAGTATGGCTTTTACCACGGTACACTGAGGTTGTAACTTTGCTAATGACAAAAATTAATGCATTTAATCTCCAAAGTGGAAGCTAAGTCCCTTTGCTTTTTTTAAATGTAGGGCTGTCAGGAGTCCTGGGGACAGTCCTGAATTTTGTCAGGTATATAAAAGCAAATCACCCAACACTATATGAAATATTCTAGAAACTTTTCCCAGAGTTGCTTTTGTACCGTTGACACAGGCTGTCCTCAGCTGCCCGCTGACAGGCTGGTCAAAGCCCTGTACGTCTAATTTTTTTAAAACTTTACAAGTGGATCTCCTTATTTCTTAGCCTTGTTGAAAAGAGCTTCTGCCTGTAGGTTGCTTTTTGCTATGCTACAAAGCCACATGTATTCTCTGCTAACGAAATGCTGATAGCCTTGCTGATCTTTGCCCTGGTCCTTGATTTTCTTCCTTGTTGTTCAGCCAAAGCTGATTTTCAAACCTTTTTCAAGAAATTTTAATAAAAAAGGATTTTTGCATGGATCCCTCCCACTCACAGTGGTTGTTATGATTTTCTCCTGTTATTTGCGGCAACAATATTTCTAAAGAGACATTACCTCTGTGGAAAAGTATTACTTGCAAAAAGGTTTCTTCTTCCACTACTATTTCAAAGTTTATCAGATAGGACCAAGATAAAATGGCTAATCCTATATCCAGTTTGCAGGCTGTGAGCCACATATAATAATCCTATTTTGAAGTTCAGCAGCAGACATAGGAGGGATTGGATGACTCAGAAGAACAACAAAAAAAGGCTGGATGAGTATCTGGAAACATTTTCTTGGTCAGTCCATAAAAGACTGAACAGAGTTTTCCCCAGGAGGAAAAAAAAAGAAAAAAAAATGTCAGTAGCGTGAAACATTGAAAATAAGGTTGGATGCAGAGGCTTATAGAAGAAAAATGCTGTAGCAAAGCAGATAATCGGCAAAACAGCTTGAGAGTCCTTTCTGATGTTTCATCTCTGTGGAAAGGTAATTAGGTATGTGCCTAATGACAAAGCAAATGGCATGCATGATGATGTTTTCCTCAATCAGATTTGGTTTTCTGTTCTTCTAATTTGGCTCTAATTAATATTAACAAATAGGGTTGGGTTTTTTTTCTGAATATAAACACAGATATATACTCTATTAAGGTTTTAAATCATGTCTGTGATGCAGTTGGATAATTTCTATTAGTATCAGGGAAAATACCCCTTTTTGTTTATGTGTTCAGGTGGAGCAAATGGTACCCAAGTATAACACTGGTAGTCATGCTTCATTGCATGTGTGAAATTTAGCAAAAGGGAATTAACAACTGAAATGAGGGCTCCCACGTGAAGGATAGTATTAAACAAATCTAGCTTTAAGTCCTGACCTTCCTACCCTTAATTCCTGACAGAAGGCTTTGAAGTCTGATACTAAAAAGCCTATGAAGCTTGGAAACTGAAAACAGCATTTCACAGGTATTAGCATGATAATTAGGAGTCTGTTTTACACACCATTCTAATTTGAAAGTAAGTAATTAGAGTTTAGTGACACTTTGCTTAATTATATTGAGTGTTTGACATGAAAATAAATTAATAGCAAATTGATTTCCACCATCTGCTACTATTAACCCTGGAAAAACTAGAAGAACTTAAAACACCATATCTTTTTCCATTTTTATTATCGAAAACATAAGAAACAGCACAATGCACCCAATGGAAGAATAAAACAGCCGAACAGTTCTTTAGAGACACAGGAGAAAACTTGAGGACTCCAGGAGCAGAAGACAGTTAGCGGGGCATGTGACTGGGATTGAGCCTGCAGCGGGACCACTGCCCACAATGTGCAAGGCATATGCAGTTTCCAAATTGTTACATGATCCAGACTGTGTTCTGGGGTATTTTGAGAGCAACTCTACGAGAAAGGAGAGAGTCCCACTACAAACACTCAATCCTTTATAACACAGAGAGAACTGGAAACTAAGACCACATATGTTCAGGTTTATTATCATTCCTTAGTGTTAACCAAGACTCTGTCTCAGCCTGAGATAGTCAACTGTTAGCATCCCTCAGTTTTAAAAACAGGTTAATAGAGAGGGTCTTTGGAAATGATCAGCCTTTGTTATCATTGTGAGGTTTTTTTTAACTCTCAAAATGCAAATTATCTGACAATTTAAATATAGGAACCCTTATCACACTAATACTTTTCTTATGAGGAATTTGTAACTGGAAACTGCTTCCCCTCCTGAAGAGCATGGCTTTCTATATAGAGTATACAATTCATATCCAATAAAAAAGAATACAGTGAGAATGAGTTACAACAATAAAGCTATGAAGGCATTTTTAAGTGTGAATGTTTATTTGATTTCACAATAGAATTTGAAAAAGCTGGACAAAGCCTGGAATATTTCAAAGGCAAACACCATTCCCCATTTACAGCTGTTGTTATGGGTTCTCTCACACAGTTGGTACACTAGATTGAAACCTAGGACTATATTGCATCCAGCAAACATATGCTGTTACTGTGATCTGATAAAAGTTGGGACAGGCTCTGCTCACTTTGTTGAGGAGTGTCAATTCTAAAATATTTACTTTCCTATGCCCATAATACAGAGACCCATGATAAAGGTGGGTCAGGTGTGGTACCAGTTCACAGCGGCCTAAGGGTAAAATGGAGCTGCCATATTATGTTTCTTGAGATTAATGTACTTTGGGAACACTTTTTCAAGTAACTTGGAGACACTAACAACATAGGTGTCTCTTCTCATTTTACTAAGCAACATGCAGAACTACTGTGCTTGCGCTATCTTCTTTACACTGTCTTTAGCTAACGGCTTTCAGATCATTTTAGCAATTATCCGAAATACATGCTGTTAGAGAACTTGGAAAAGAATTAAGCCCTGAAAAATTAAAAAGCCCAAATGCCAAAATCCCAGCAACTAAAAGAACAATCTGGTTGTTTAGAAGCAGAGCTGAGTCCTGCAGCCAGTAGTGAGCAAGGTACTTACTACCGCCAGCTGTTAGTGCTTTGTGGGGGATGCTTGCAGAATAAATTTTGGCAATTGCTCTTGTTCAGCACTACCTAAGCCTTCCCTCCAAAATTCTTGTCCTGGTCATAATGGTAAACAGTGCTAGCAAGCTACAGAAATGGTAGAGGTTATGAGTTGTGATTCTCTCAGATCTCAAGTTGGCTTCTGTTTGAGCCCCTAGGAAGAATTAAAAATGCTTTTTGACAAGGAACACACTATTACTGGTTCCTGAAGGTGGAAGCAAGGCACCTTCTGCTACAACCTCTGAGACTCCTGAAGCATTACAAAGACATCAGCTTTATGTAGGCATGAACAAGACTTGAGAATTTCCTTGCAAAGAGCATCCCTCAGCAATCAGCCGAACACTGTTGGTTTCCCCCTGTTCCTCTCTCACTGGCACTCCTCATTCATAGTTGGAGTACTTGAGTCCCCACCTCACATCAAGACTGGAGGGCTCAAGCATCCCTCTTCAGCTGCAGGTTTCCTGCCAGAGACTCTCACCTGTGATCATCGGCCACCTCAGGCATGTTGGCTGTTCTGGCCATGCTGGGAACAAAAAAGAATTATGCGGCAAAAACAGAGCGAGGATTTCCTTTAAACTTCTATATCTGTGCCTTTTGCTCACAGTGACAGTCTTTAAACATATTAATAAGGAATATAATTTTTTAAAAGCTCTGGGCACCCTCCTTAGTGAGTATATTTCTTAAGGCTTATTGCATCTCACTAATTATAAAATTTAATCTAGTGTATGAGAACAGACATTTAATATATCCACCATCCTCAGAAGAGATATACTAATGCCTTTGATTTATCCTGCAGTGACAATTTAAGCTACATGGCTTGTAGGTTTATGTAGGTTTGTGAAGATAAAAATATCAACATCACGAATGATTCTACATTGGCTACCACCTTGTCAAAAAAATTAATTTAGGTCACATAACTGCAGTGACAAAATTCAGGTGATCTCTTTATAAGAATTATTCTTAATGCCCTATTTCATTTTCAGAGAGTATCCAGATAGCCCCTGAGAATGGCTGTGAAATTCGGACCAGTTCATGAATTATCACTTTCACAAAGGTGTAGTTCTAAGTCCATTTTCCCTTGGAGGTCTCTCAGATTAGGTGAGAGAAAAATTTGAATGTGGGAACTGGAAGTAATGTCTTTGTCTCTCTCTTTTTTAAATATTTAAATAAGTGGATAGTGGTTGTGCTTAAGCAGAAAAATTCAAATACTATTCATGAGCTAAACTTCCCTCTCATGGACATCCCATGTCTTATCCCATGTCAAAAAGCCTAAAAACCCCAAATTTATAATCTATGATTAATTTTTCTTTGAGCCTTATCTAGTAGTCCTTCCCAGACTTCCTTGCTGCTCACTGGCAGCACATTATATTAGATGACACATCACTGTCGTTCTCATATACACTCTCCTATAACATGACAGGAAGGAGGTCTAGGTCTGGAAAACTTCATCAAATATTCAGGCAAAAAATTCTGGTCTTCTGAAACAGTCCTCAGGTTTATGCTTACCATCAAGCATTGGAAGAAGGAATCCAGAATGTAACCCAGGGGGTTTCTCTTTGTTTATCTTTTATGAGTCTATGTGTAACCAAATTTAGATATCTTTTTATGACCTCTTCAGCAGACCATCCTGGGTTTCCCATCCTAATGGCGACTTGCTTTGTGAAAATGCAGAGGTAGAGAAACCATACATGGCTTTGTAATAATTACAGTTTTATCTGGACAAGTATGTAAGAAAAAAAAAAAAATGAATTATTCTATTATAGCCAGAAAATAAAGGCAAACCCCTGTTTTTAGCAGAAGAAAGATTTGCTATGCTGGATTTACATGAGAAGACTGGAATGTTGCCATCCCAAAGCGAAAGCAGTAGCTGCTGTGTGTAGACAGTACAGCTGCAGAATCTGTGTGATATCCCTGGGTGGGCTAATGGACTTTCCCTCTCCTAGACACAAAATGTGTGATAAAAATGGAAGACATGAGCTTTAGAGGCTTAGATTTTTACAAAGCCTGTTTGGTGTGAAATTCTAGGGGTACAGTATTTGCAAGTGATATTAGAAGTAGGCAGAAATTATTAACTGATCCTGCTTTTCTACTTTGCATCTTTGGCATGAAAAGAACTTATCTTTCGTACTTCATTAAATATATAACAACAACAAAAAAGTAAAAAACATAAGAAGATGTTTCTCATCTCTTTTACAAAGTGACTGTAACCACAACAGCATCGGAATGTTTATTGACTGGCTGCTCTGACCTCTGTAGTCAACATAGAAACAGTCAAGGAAAAATAAGAGTGTCTTACTCTCCTAGGTCTGTCTGTACTGGGAATTTAGATTACCATCCTTATTGGAGCACAAGGCAGATTTACGTTCTATTTAATGAGAGAAATAAGGAAAAGATGCACCTGAATTTGGGGTAAGCCTGCAAAATCTTGTCAATTCAATTATTATATTAAGAAGCACAGATTAATTTCCTTGGTGGTGAAACTATGAATAAAAAATTAGTCTGTTTTTTTGTCCACATTATATGTATATTTTTGAAAGGTTACTGGCCTTGACACTCAGGATGGCCATCAAAGGCAGACTTGTAACTTTTACATACTAATCGCAACTCCTTGAGGGAATACAGCCTCTCAAACACAAAATATGTTGCTGAAGTGATTTTTAGTGCATACGAACAACTGCAATGGTCCAGACTCTTGGGCCAGATTTTTCTAGTGGTTATACTTGTATAAATCCCAAAATGGAAGCAGAGTTGTTTCTGTGAAACAGGTGAACACCAGACCTCAGCAGGCCTGGTTGCTTTCAATGGGATCTCCGTGCTGCGGTGAAATCAACAGAGACACGCTTTGATGGGAAACTAGGCTCCTCAGCATCCAATAAAGTATGAAATCCAGCTGAAGCTTTCCTTAAGTTGGAGCACTTAGCCTCTGAGAGACTGTTTGATGTCAAAGAGGGTGGGGTGCCTTGGGCAAGGGTGCTGATGGCCATGTCTGTATTAGCAAGCAAGTTCAGACCAAGAGGACCAGGTCTGTAGAGAGGAACAGGGCATCACAATCTCTGCTATCTAAATTTCTGGGATTTTTGAGCATCTCTTGCCTGGTCTCATGGACTATACTCCCATATGTGACTGAAGTACATTAAAGACAATCCTGAAGAGCATCTCCCGGTTCAGTTTCATCTGAAAGGAATCCCATTCATATACACTGAGACCACCCCATGACACAAAATGACACACAGCAGAAGTGGGCAAATGGGAAATTTGCTTTAAAATTAGTACTTTAAAAAGTATCAGAGTACTATCCATACACACAGCCTGTCTCCTTTCTCACTTGCTTTCTTCAAATGTACAGGAAGCTCACATCTTTGAAACATGTATTTTTTTTTCAAATTTGGTTGAAATTTACTGTCAGATACAGAGTCTTTGGCAGTGACTTGTGTTCAAAAGTTGTTAGACAGAAGGTGAAATGCAGGCACACAAAGCAGTACCGCATACTCTACATACACTAAGCGGGGCCAGTGTAGAGTTACATGGACTTTCCTTTTCACACATGTGAGTGAACAAGTCAATTCCTAGGGCTAGGATGTCAACTTACTTAAATGTTCACTGACAGTAGAGTAGATGTGGTGTTTTGCTCAAGTCAGAAACTGGGACCCCTGTGTTTATACAGTGCAAACTCATTTAACTCAATTGATTTAAGAAAGACTCCTGATTAAAGACTTTATTAGGGATAGCTGTTCATTATGCATACCCACAGCTTCCCGAAGAAACTCATTCTCGGCATCCTGCTGTGACAGAGATTAGTCATTATGCAGTAAAGCTGCACTGCTGGGACCACATTTGCATTATTAAATGAATTAGAGCATTACTTAAGAAAAGGCCGTCCCAGAGCTGTGATCACCACCCTTGAACCTAGACTAACACAGGCAAATGTTACAGGACACTTCTCACCGTTTGGAAAAAGATGCGTCCTCAGTCATCTGTCAGTTACTCAGATTTGCACTGGCATCAATAAAATACAGTATAAGGGAAATTTCTTAGAGATTTTACATTAATAGCCAAGTACTAGTTATCAAAAGCAAATCAACACTACTGCTGTTTATAAAACATTATAATAGCAAGGTTTTAGGGTGGTTTTTTCTCCCCTCCGCATGAAGTTTGCAGCACCACTGAAACATGTCTACATCTGAGCTTTAGCACAGACCTTTCTCCTGGTGCCCTGCCTGACCCACTGCTGCCCTGACCGCATCAGCATACAGCCAGGTACTGCTCAGCCAGCCAGCAGCAACTAGCATTTGAGGTGCCGTCAGGAAAAGCTTTTAAGTGATCTTTACACAGCCATCTCCTTTCTGGGAAGTTCCCTCTTCATCTCAGTGCAAGTTTAAGTAGGCATGTGGAAAGTATCTTTTTTTAGTCTGAATTAAAAGAAACTAGAAGGACTCACACAGCCAATGCCATATGTGTTTTGGAAGACCACAAAATTGAGCTGAGGCGCTTCACCTTCTTAAATGGCATCCTGGCCATCCTAGGACACTGAAGCTTTTCCAGTCCTTTTCCAGGTAATTTTAAACACAACTGTAACAAGGGATTAAGTTTGACTTTGAACCTTTGTGAATTAGGAGTCTTCACGTGTTCAATACAGTTTAAAAATTTCCCTATTTCTACTCAGCTACAAACTATCACCTTTTAGCATCTGTTCCTGCCTGACTTACTCATTCAAGCCACACAACATGCAGAACATGGGTTGTGGCAACCTTTAGAAATGCTGGCTGTGTCTCTTGCCTCTGATCTGAACCACCTCCCCAAGGAAATTTCAAGAGCTAAACTGGAACATGCTATAGTTCAGGGCTGGTAGTAAGGCTGGATAGTAAATGAGGGCATAAGCTTTCCCTCAGGTAAGGGTTAAGAAGTTCAGGCATCATGTGCCATAATTCAGGCAGCCCAGAAAGCTATGTGAGGAAAACCAGGAAAGAAAACTGAGCTGCAAGCACGTCCCGGCTATGAAAAGGGGTGAGGAATGGCTGGTGGCCAAGTGCGACAAGCTGGCGCATTTTAGAGTACAGATGCCAAATTAAGTAACATTTTAGAAAAAAAAACAAAAACAAAACCATGCACTCTAGAAGCACACGGTCCCTGTCTGAAATGAAGGCAGCTTTTTACCCCCCACTGTAGCTATTGCTGCAAGCTGTGAGCAAACGTGTGACTTCAACTTGGTTCATATTTTCAAGATAATCATCATAATCATAATTCTACAGACCCAAACACAATAAGTTATAGATCCTAGCTGTTAGCAGACTCCTTGAAAAGCCAATCTAAAAGGAAGTTAAAAATCTATCAAAAAACCCAGGAGCTTAAACATTTTACTAAAACTGGGTCTGAATGCTTGAACTCTGGAGACTTTAGGCTACTGCAAAACTGCTGTAGGACCTCAAGGGTCCAGTCAGACCAAACAGGCTGAACTGATGCAGCAGCTCAGGACTGCTAAAAGGAGCAGTGCTTCTCCCTCTCCTCCTCCTCCTTTTTGTCAAAGGTGCCCTCCTTCTTCATTATCCCAGTGGTTCCCAGCTTTTCCCTGGGCTAACTTGGTGCTATCTGACCTTTCAAGAAGTCAGCTGATCTCATTAAAGTGGTAGAAATTAACCTGGGGCGGGAGAGAGAACTATTTCTTAGCAATAGCAAGCTATGAAGTCAGCTCGGCCATCTCATCTGATTGCATCTGCAGTCCTGCTGAATATAGCACAAGCAAATGCTGATTAAAAAAAAATGCTGAGTTTTTCAAAGCCAAACTTTTGCAAAGTTATATGAAGGTGCAAGACAGTAGAGTCTGGCTCAAAATTCGTACATTTCCCTTGTGCTAATTAAAAGTGGCCTTTCCTTGTACCAGTTCCAAGATGCTGACTGAACTTTCAAGTGCTTTGGAAGACAACTTCAACTCCTTACTTGAAATGAAGGACCAATGGCTTAATATTTAACCTGTAGCTGTTTTCAGCTATTTAACCTTGTCCAGAAGTGAACGGGTAGTTCCCCTTTGCTAACAAAAGTGTAAAAATATCTTAAAATGACCTTATGCCAATTTTATGGTGAAAAGTCACACTTCAGTAAAGCCACACAGCTAATAACAATGCTGACCTTTTGTTCTTAGCCATCTAAAGACGTTAAAATCTGACTGAAATGCAATTATGCAATCTTTTGGTCTCAAAGTGTAGTTAAGTGAACACGTATGCTCAAATAAAACAAGGGGATAAACCAAGGGAGCAGGGGTAGCCGGGACCAGGCAGGTGGAGGCAGAGCCAACTGGGACCTGCTCCCGGCAGCTCTGAGGAAGAGCTGTTCTAATTTTATCTCTCTGATTCTTGACTGCTTGTAACATTTTAATTATTGGAATAGACTTCTTTATTTGGACAAAGAGTGACTAAGAAGGGGTGATTTATTCACATGAACAGGCAGTCACTACTAATAGCTCGTTAGCATATGATCAGAGAGGGTTTGTGACCCTGCAGGCTTGTGAACAGGGCTGAGCAAATCAATACAAGAAGAAAAAACAATCATGCGTTTGCGGTTTGAAAACTTGGTTTGGGAAATTAAGCCAGATAAGGTGGTCATTAGTTATGAGGAAACTAGACTGACTAGTGGATATTCCTTTTCAAGGAATAAGCTTATTACGATTTCTCAAACTGCAGTGTTTTTGCAGCCATATGAATCCTGAGACTACGCTGCACACGAAGGGCAAAGGACCTTATGCATAGTCCATGGAGAACTCTTGGCCTCTTAATGGCTTGGAGATGCCAGCCTAGTTACTCACACATCCAACAGAAACAGAGGAGATTTGTAAAATGCTGTTCGGGGCCCTGAATACTGAAACATGACCTTTAATTTCACTCTGTCAGGGTCGGGGCTACCTGCTAGAGCCCTGTGAAAGCTATAGGGGGTAATCTGGATTTTAGTTCACAGCTCTGCTGCAGCCTCTTGGTAGCTTTTAATCAGGCTTATCTGGACAAGAAGTCCCACTTCCTATGACTCTTGGTTCAGCAGCTCTCCCGGTTTCCACTCAATGCCAACAATGCAAGACTTTGCTTCTCTAAACAAAAAACTGTACAGCTCGCTACAGAGAAAATCCCACTGCCTTCTGACTCAGCCATCATAAAAAAAAATGTTTCCTTTGATGTAAAATTGTTCCTGAATGCATATAAACAGGCAGGGTTTGAAATTTTGGTGCGGAATTTGTCCTTTGGGCACAGTTTGCTGTTTCTGGCAGAATTAAGTTTCAAAATGCTTGATTTCATTCTCTTCTCCTGTAACCAGGCAGGTCTCACATCTGCTGTAACTGGAGTGGTGGCTCTGCATTTTAAAAAAAGAGAAGCTACTGTTAATCTCCTAGCTTGTAAGTGATCACTGTCACAGTCTCTTCAAAAGTCTCCAACAGCCAGAAGCAGGATCACACTGCAAGTTTTATCTCCTCCTTACCACTTGTTCTGGGGTAGGATTGCTATGGGAAACAATGTCCTGCTCAGCACCGTGGGCTCTCGCCATGGGCAGCGTGAGCTCTGCAGAGCAATAGACCCAGCGCCACATTCAGCGTCACCTTTGCAGGCAGCCTGGCTGCTTCCCACCCCTGCGAGAGAGCCACGGTGCCTCTGCCCGCTCAGGCACAGCGGGATGGTCTGGAAATCACCAGGGAGCCGTCACGGTCTGTTCCACAGGCACAGTAAATAAATAGAAAATAATAGTTGGGAGTTTTCATCTGTGTGTGGGAGCTTCAGTGTGGCCTGTTTCGGTTTCAGGGTGTCAGGAGAAATCTGTGTTTTGATTGTTCAGTCTTCAGAGCAGCTGCTGTAAACATGACGTGTGTGAATGTTTCTTCTGGGCAAATGCTGGCAACAATGCAGCTCACGGATTCTGATAAAACAGATTCTCTCCCATCTTCCTGCTTACCCTTCTTAGGGCTAACTGATGAGTCATTAATCCTCAAAAATTTAAGACAGCTCTGTGTCTCTTTAATTTGCACCTAGCTTCCTCTAATCCAAAATTATTGTTCCAGAAACCAAACCCAGCTGCTTCACATATCCAGCTGTCCCTTTATTTTGCCAGGGATGGCCTAAATAACAGTGGGAACAAAAAGTTGCTGCATGGTTTTATGCTAAATATCTGTGTACTATCACATTCCCTCCCCGGTGATAACATTTTCCTGGGGCCCACCACTGCCTTCAAAGATCCTTGTGGCAGTGGAGCAGCAAACCCGAACTGGAGCAGAAAGGAAAACCGAATCCAACTTTGTAGATTGCAATCCAAGGTTGTGGTATTGATCCAGCTTTTGACATTAGATGTGTTTCAGTTTTTCTCTGATCACCTGGACTGACTGCCCAGTAGTGACTGGAGCCCACTTAGTGCAGTCCTGAAGCATCCCATTTGATGATTAAACCCATTTGGTTTAATCCAAAAGGAATTTTGGTTTAAGGACCTTAGGAAGACCTCATCCACACATGCCAAGACCTCCCTGTGGCACAAACCAAAGCACAGTAAGGGGACGCAACCAGGAGAAACACTTCAAAAACATAATTCTGATCTGAACTACATTAATGACAATACATTCTGAGTGAGACAGCATCTGCCTGGGCTTAGCTAGCCAGAGGTAGGTTTTAAGGACAATGTCAAAAAATGTGCAGATTCTCATGCACTCAGGACCATAAAGGCTGATGAGACTCCACGAGGGTCAGCACTCCCTGCTGGCAGAAGAACCTTTTTCACTGTGGGTGCGCTCCATTTTAATTGTAAGGGACATCTTTTTCATTCTCTTGTCAGAAGGGTATGGAGAAGGCTGAACCATTCAGTCCAATGCTACTGGCACGAGTTTTGCGAGGCAACACCAACAGATCTAACTGCTGCCCAAAATCTGTTTCAGGTTGGAGTTCAGCCTGAGGAAATTATATCCTTCAAAAAAAAAAAAACAAAATCAAAAGACAAAGCCTAGGAAAAAATATAATTTTCTATTATTCTGTAGTTGCACTGAATTACAGACTTGAAATAAAGAGCCATGGGTGTGGAGCTCTATTTGAGCCGTTGGCTATTGAAGACTGATGTTCCCCGACACTTATTTTTTCATTGGTAACCCAGTTAGGGAAATGACATGCAAAAAAAGAAGCCTTTCAAACGCTTCATGTAGGGCTATATGAACAGAAAATACTTAATGTTATTTGAAGTCTAATATGTTTTAGTGCACATGTTTAGTGAGTAGTGTGGAAAGGGCAGAAACATGAAAGAAACCAGCCCTTATGGTTTCTATATTTTTATTTTAAAGTAGTGGCTTTACCAAAGCTGTATGGAAGTTTCGTAACAGGCTCAGCATCCTGACCAAATAAAGGAGAATTTCAGTAACTGGGGGTTCTACTGTGTCACTGATGCATTCTCCCACACACACTATCACATTGTACAAAGAAGAGTTAACGTCCTTTTGAGGGAACTGGAAAGCAAGCTGGGACCCTTCTGAATTTAGGACAAAGACCACATGAGCATTCCAGAGACAGCAGAATCATAGAATCATAGAATCATAGAATGGTTTGGGTTGGAAGGGACCTTAAAGATCATAAAGTTCCAACCCCCCTGCCATGGGCAGGGACACCCTCCAGAAGTAGAGCACATCCCCTCAAAAACCGTGAAATGGGAATTCTTTCTGTTTTCTGAAGACTAGGAACAGTTGAGAGTAGTATGGTGAGTGCTTACACCTGGAAAGACTTGTGAGTGATTGAATTAAATCCTGAACACCAAATTTCATAAAATTGTTTGTAACCTTCATATGGAAAGCTTCAGGTGCTGCTGAAGTATAAGAAGATACATTAGGTATCTTCCAGAAAAGCTCTAATCTACTTCCAAGATCTTCAGCTAAAATTAGCCTATAATAATCCTATATAGGATTGTGCTATTTTACCTGCTTAAAGTGTCATATACAGTCATATGTGATGCCTGTCTATCTAATGTATGCAAGCACTAAAGAGGTAAGTTATTGTGAGTTAGGGCTGGCTGTGTCCCTCATGTATTTCTATTTTGTGTAATTATATAACTATATACATGAGGGCCACGACTTTTTAAAAATGATTAAAACATCCCATCAGCAAAACAAGAGATAACCCTTCACTGTAGAATAATTCTTCATAGATCAAAAAAGATAAGAGCTTTCCAGTTTTTTCCTGCTGGATTATGAGACATGGGATGGCATACTCAAAAAAAAATGATAACAATAAATCCCAGCATTTCTGCTAAGAAACAACTTATTTTGTTGGTAAGACATAGAAAAAGGCAGAAGTGACTTCTACCGAAGCAATATAAAGTGTACCAAGCAAAGAAATCATGATTGTGACAGTAGCTTATTTAATGTGAAGTGGGTGAGTCTTTCACCTATATTTTAAAGGGGGAAAGAAAAAGCTTCATATATTTAAAAAACATAATAGCTTCTGTTTTAAAAGCAGAAAATAGTTATAAAGACTGATGTAAAGGACATACTTTTCTCAGTGACCTCTGATACTTTAGATAATTGGAATGAAACAGTTATCATAGTTATACAGGTTTACAGGGGAATATTCTAGTATCTGAATACATTCAAGAATATTTGCTTCTGTCTAACCGGTCAGATCATATGCTGTATAAAAGAATGGCATATATAACTGATAATTCTTTATTTGAAAGTTATGCAAAAAAGCTTTCTGATCACTCTCATGTGCCAAGAAGTCTAGAAATTCCAGGATATATTTCATTTTGTCAGCAGAATACACAAATATTCTGAGGCTTATTCACCAGAAATAGTTGTCTGACTGTAATGCCATTGAAAGTAACCTAAAAGTTTTTCCAGCTTCTATAAGTCACCTCTGCATGTTAGGTGACAATTTCTCAAATGCAGTCTTTAAACTGGTTGAAGATTATGAAGGTGTGGATGATGGAAAACCACTTTTGGTAACTGAATGCTACTTATAGTTCTTTTACAATGTGCTAGAAGTCTTTTTATTGTGTAATCTTAGCACAGTTTTATTTTATACACTTAGGTTTCTGAAATTATGTGTTCTCTGCAGAGTGTCATGACAAAGAACTCATGACAAATTCTTTTGTCATAGAGGTAACTTTTATCTAAGAAAGACATCACACGAGGTGTGAGAAGGGATTAATTCAGTAATGTACCTCAGCTCTCAGAAACCCAACTTCACATTTTTGTGTCAGTAAACAAATTTTTAGCCACCTCCTATGGAAAAAAATATCAATTTTCAATGTCATAAGTATGATTGAAGGGCTGAAATGTGACAAAAGGCTGGAATTGGGTTGTTTTATAATAATATGGATAATATGTGTTGAGAGATTCAGTAGATAATTATATATCTGAGGGAACTGTGAACATATACTTAAAGCTTACAGAGCTCCTCCTTAAAGTATTTTCTAATGTTTTTGCACAGTTATCTGCTTTCCTTACATCCAAAGGTGATCACATCATTTCAGTTGTAAAGTCTAGAGTTTTTAAATCTTGCCTGGCAATTCTATCTACATCCTCAAAGTCCCACCATGGTGAGTCATTATGTCATTCCTGTGAAACACAATATGTTTCCGATACTTCGGACTTTGGGAAGAGGTTAGAGGTGGCACACAGAAAGCACATTTGGGCTCCACTGATGCCTCCCTGAAAAACTTGGAGATCCTAGGGGTCTGAATATTTCTGTCTTGGCATGGTGGGTACCATAATCAGGTGTTACTTGGGAGGTGAGGACAACAACTTTGTGAGGCCATGCTCAGGAGCTGGTAGCTTTCCATTAGTATCTCATTGAACATCTTCAGACACAGGATGGGGTGGGGGGGCTGCACTCAATTTCTTACTGGGCAGTCTTCCTCAATAGTATCACTTACTGGGCGTCTCCAAAAGCGCAATGAGTATTTCTTGCACATTGCTCTGGTTTGACTTATCTGGCAGCAAAGACCAGGAAGCTGCTCGCTCACCCTCCCCCACCCCCAGGGATAGAGGAAAGGATTCAAGGGACAAGGGTAAAGAGATTAATGATTTGAGATAAGAGCAATTTAATCATTGAAAACCAACAAAATTGAAAAGAATTAATAATAATATACAAATATACAGAGGAGTGATACACAGTGCAACTGCTCACAACGATCCCAGAGCAGAGAAAGTCCCAAAACTGCAATCCCAGAAGAGAAAAAAGAGCCCAAGCCAGCAAGAAAGTTTCTTGCTGGGCATAACCTGCATGAATAGACCATTGCCCAGTTTGGGGCTCAATCCTAACCCTAAGGTCACATCCTACATCAGTAATTGTGAGCTATGCTCTCTCCCAGCTTCTGCACCCGCACACTAGCAAACCATGGGAAGGTGAAAAGTCCTTGGTTTAATGTAAACACTGCTTGGCAACTACTATGAACATCAGTATGGTATCAGCCTTCTTCTCAGCACAAATCCCAAACACAGCCTCATACTAGCTACTATGAAGAAAGTTAACTCTATCCCAGCCAAAACTAGGACACACATCTCCACAGAAAAAAATGTTGTTTTTTCCCGACCCAGTGGAAGTGCTCCCCAGGTAGCTCATCACAAAAAAGCAGGGAACCTTCTTGCCACTCAGGGCTGCTCACCCTGCACCCCAGACCGAGAAGTGGGGTTTTGTCATGAGAAACTTGTTCTCAAATACCACCAAAAAAATGCATATCAAAGGAAAAGAGCATGAGACAGCTGTAAAAAATAGTTCTGCAGCTGTTGGTCTCACTTCCCAGCTCTCTACCATTTCCCCTGCTTCACAACAGCTGCTGTGTAGATCTTGCGGCAGACTTCCAAAATCTTCAACAGAAGTGGTTTTACCCTATAATGAAATCACAATTTCATTCTTATTTCCAGCTGCAGAAGAAAACAACAGCTTCTGGGGGTTTTAATCCACATTCTCCTAAATCCTGAGAAGGCTTTCTAAAATCACTTGGAATTCACCATGGAGAGGGCTGCACTCGAAGTCCAGCACAACTGCAGCAGCATAACCCAAAGCAGCAAGGACACAAGGCAGCCGTGCAGCTAAAACCGTTCAGCTGTGACATAAACATTGCACTTTCCAGACTGTGATAGGTGGCAGCCCTTCAAGCTACGCAAGTTGGGGGCAAAATCTGAATACAGGTCAGCAGCACCTAACACAGAGTGGAGGACCACTGAAATTCTCTTAGCTGACCAGTTCCTGCAAGCATCCTAGCTTTAACTGCATCAGATGTACCAGTATGGGACATGAGCAGTAATTGCTCATTTCATGTGTGATAAGTGACTTTACACTTATTATTCTTGGTGGTTTGATCAATTATGCCATCCATTTAACTAATCCGCAGTATCAGTCATCAGGGCAAGTGACAATGATCAACAGCAATGCTGTGATCCTTCTTAAGCATTGTCAGTGTCCTACCAGAAGCCAGCTGCAGGAAGATTATTTCTATAAAACAAGAATGGTGACACAATATTACTCAAAATGAAATTAGCAGAAAGACCTTTAAGGAAAAAAATCCAAGAGTCTTAAGAACAATGCTAAAAAGGATTATATGTTAAAACAGACACTGAAATGTTCCTTTAGACTTGATCCTTATCATTACTTAAAACTGTCATTTATCATTAATTTAGGTTTAGGATTAACTATTAAATTGCAGAAGGAAGTATGTTGGAATCATATAGAAACACATTAGACTTAACCTTAAAGACATTCATTGATGAGAAAAACACCCCCCAAATGGTATTTACATGATTCTGCTCTACTGTAAGGATTTTCAAATGCTATGGCAGGTAAAAATGAGAGAGGAGGACAAGAATGCTTAGAAATGGCAGTTTGAGATCAAATATGCAAAAAAACCCCAAAACATGCACATTTGGGAAAATTATCTGAATGTATGTATTAGTGGGTGCTTGGAAAACAGTTGTGCATCTCCTAAGTGTCCCAGTGCCATATTGAAATTGCTGAAAATGTGCCCAAAAGTAATAGTAAATTCACTAAAATATTAGTCAGATTAGCAACATTTTGAAGTTAAAAACATCACCCATAATGTCAACATTTGTACATTTGAGTCTCTTTCGTGAGCCCCTTTGAATGCCTGCACAGAAAAGCAAGGACTCCCTGCTGTCATGCGTGAGACCACAAGGAGCTGTGGGTGGGCTGATTTATCCTCTTTCTGAGGTGGGCAGAGTACATAAACCACCCTGGCCTCACGGGTCAGCAGGCTGGGCTGCACCCTGGAGCAGGAGAGAAGGAAACAGGCTGTGCCAGGAAAAAGGGTGGTGCAAACTGTTTCCCCTCTGCAACAAGGAGGATGCCTGACATCATGAGTCAGAGTTCCCAGGGCGGTTTGGCTATTCTTCTCCTTTACACAGGTTGAATTGCTTGGTGGAAAGCCAATGTTCTGGGTCTACTTTAGGGAGAAATAGTTAAATCCTTTTGTTAAAAGGATCTGTTCTGGGTTTCCTTTGGTTTACGGTGGTAAAGCTTCTTTTTTTTTTTATGCAAGGGTTGGGGCGGTTCTCCATGAGATTCAACAATCCCAGTGAAGGGTGATTTTCCATTAGCACTGTGTTACAACAAAGTGTAACTGTTAATTAGTCAACTTTCCAATTTGCTTGACAATTGAAAAACTCTGCCACTTGACTCAGACTCTGTGTTGCTTTCCTTGCTGTTATCTGTCTCAGGAGTGATCCTTCTGTTCTGTACTTACAAAACTTTATTAAATGTTTTAGAACTGATAACTTCTCCAATTTTTTGGCTGGTATAGTTTCTCACTGCATTAATATAATAATAGTCAGTGTGAAAGTAAGCTTGAAGCATCCTCGGGCTTTACTATAATAAATATGCCTGTTACAGAGCCATGTACTACACAGGTACTTTTTTTTTTGTGTATATAATGTAGGGCATATTTTGCTTCTATAATCAGAATTATATTCTAGATATAAATGATCCCTAACTGCCTCTCATGCAGCTAGCTTCTCTGCCTTAGGTTGCTAGCTTCTCTTAAGCAGTATATTGTAATATCTTAAGAGATTTGCATAAGTAGTGGAGAGTACTGCATAACAACTCGGAAACACTCTACAGCAGGAGTGGAGTCAAACCAAATGATCGGGCTGCAAGGAAATATACAGTCAAAATGATGCTGCGTAGAGCGGATGACGACATGATGACACCAGTTAAAAATATAATCCAACAGTAACTCAGCTTCTACTTGGGCAGCTTCAACTCTTCGGAATGCTATCAGTTCAAAAACCATGAGCTATCACATGTATATCAGCAAAACCACTTGGTGAGTCTCATGGTTACAGCAGGGAACAAAAGGACCCAGGCATCTGTTTCTGACTTAGCTACAGGTTTTCTGCGGAAGTGCAAGTAAATTGAACTCTGTATGTTCCCCTAGCTCAGTCTGCGAACTAGAGAAAGAAAAAAAAATCACAGAATCACAGAAAATCTAGTTATGTTGTAAAATAGAAGTCTTGCCTTTAAGGAGTTAAAGGAAAAGCATATATGTTGAAGTTAGTCCTAAATCACCAGCTCTGTTTGCTGTAGCTACTAGTAAATTCCTCCCTGTAAGAAATGCCAAAATGAATTTAAAGTTCAGTCTCTCTCGGAAGTCTCTTGCTTTTGAGAAGGAGGGGAAAGGAAAGGCACCAGCCACATAAAGGCGTTCACTGTAGAACTGCAAATGAGCCTGCATAGTGTTTTATCCTTCACCAGTCCTCTTTGTCTCCTTCTCTTCTGACTGTATTCTTGGAACATCTTGTACTTGAGTTTATAAGACTGTTTTATTGCCACATTTTTAACTGCACAGACGGTGCAGCCAGAGAAATTCATTTGAAAGGAACGGCAAACCATGTTATTTTGGTTAATAATAATTCTAAAACTGAAAGCTATATTTTTTCTCACATTAGACTTAAAAAAAAAAAATAACTTGAGCAGAGTCAGGACATGAAAGGTAACTGAAAAGTTGAACTGTGTAAAAACCAAAATGCTGTTAAGCTGAGTTTAACTGGAAAGTATAGGATACAGCATCAATTACAAGTACTCATGGGTTTTACGTATTTAAAATATACAAAAGCCACCCCAGTTTTCTTGCAGTGAATAAACGTCTTGTGCAACTTGACAGTTATAAGTCAATGTAGTGCACCTGTTGATAAACAGAATTAACATCAGTCAGAAATATTTAGCACTTGAGTAGTGTTTTTATTTAAAAAGCAAGCTGGAAGTCACAAGCTGTGCCTGGAAGAGAGTACGTGTGGGAATCAGTCCAACATCATGGGTGTAAATAGCCCTTTGCAGGTGAGGTCTCTCCAGGTCGCTCACTTCAGAAGACAGCAAGCAGCACTGCTCGTCTGCTAAAAGTGATGGATGTGCTGCTTACCTGATCATCTGAGCAACAGCAAGGAATGGAAGCACCGCAAGCACGGGTCCTCCAGCCATCTTTTTGCACCAGTTAATATTACAGTTACAATGGGTAAATTTAATTTCACGGCAAAAGTGACAAACGTCAGAGAACTAATCTAAGTACAGAGATTTCACCAGCAGGTTTCTGGTTATTGCAGACTGTGTTATTGGATGACAGGATCCATAAAACTATTTGGTGAATAATAAATAAATTATCAAAAAGATATCATTAAAATGATGACAAAATAGAGTCTACTTGTTTGAATCATTCACATTCCCTTGAGATAAGTGACATGGAAAATGATTACAGAGAAGAAATACAGGTTAGACACAACAGTTGATGGAATAAGAGGTTATTAAAAATATGTTTAGGAGAAATTAATAGTGAAGGCAAGCTTAGGAGCTGCAGGGCTGCCCTGGGTTCAGCTGAGACAGAGTAAACTTTCTTCATAGTAACTAGTGTGAGGCTGTTCTGGATTTGTGCTAAGCAAGCTGATAACAGTGATGTTTATAGTTATTGTCAGGACAGCCCAAGGTCTCTTCAGCTTCTCTGCTGAACAGAGGCCGGAGAAGCTGTGTGGGAGCACAGCCCAAATTGCTAGCCTGGGATTCGATCTTAGGTTCGGGATTGAGACCCAATGTGGCCAACAGTCTATTCCATAACATACATGTCATGCCCAGTATATAGGTGAGGACCCTCCAGAAGATCACCCCTTTTTGTTCCAGATACATTTTGCTCCAGGTCAGTTCTCTCAGGGTGGTCCCTCTCCCAGGGCCTTCTCCCTCCCTCAGTCAGATCTAAGTCCGGAACGCTCAGGATGTTATCTCCATTCCAGGAGTGCGGTTTCGGGACTCTCCCTGCTCTGGGATCATTAGCTGGGAACAGGCTGAGCCTTGGTCACTGGAGTGGTGAGCACTATTACTGTGCATCACTCATTTGTATATACTATTATTGTCAATATTCTTGTAGTTTAGTTACTAACTTGTTCTTACCTCAACCCACGAGTCCTTTTTATGCCTTTACCCCTTTAATTCTCTCCCCCATCCCCAGGAGGGGGGAGAGTGAGCGAATGGGTTGTGTGGGTTTGTCTTACAGCCAAGTGTAAAACCATCAGTCTTTTTTGGCGCCCAACATAGTGCCACCAACAATGACCCAACAGACCTATTGTTGGTAACTATGGTATCATTACATTGTTAGTTGTTGTCACATTGTTGTAAGTTTTAGTGTTGTCATGGGTTGATGGGGTTGTTATACGTTTTATTTGCCGAAGTGATTTATCTTTTGTAATTCTGCTGCATTTTACATCTTCTTAAGAAAATGATTATTTAATTGAACCTCTCAAAGCATTGCTCCAGGTGTTCTGGGTGACCACACAGAGAACCGAAAAAAAAATTTGCCCTCACCCAGCAAGTGGGAAGGGACACCAATTAACCCTCCAGTGCCCCTTGCAATGCCTCCCAGTGCCCTCTGAAATCCCGCCCAGTGCTCCCCGTAATCTCCAGTCTGGAACCACAGGAGCAGCATTCACCACTATTTATGGACATATGGAGGTGGGATGGGGACATGGAGGTGGGATGGGGACCTGGGGATGCTCCCTGGGCTGCAGACACGGCTTTGGGGCAGGATGAGGGACTTGGGTAAGGACAAGATGGTTCTTCAAGATGAAGACATGGACATGGGGTGCAATGATGGACTGATGGTCCTTCAAGACAAATCCATGGCTTGGGGCACCATGATGGACCTGGGTCAAGGTGAAGGGTCCTGGTACAGCCCTCCAAGATGAAGTCATGGCCTTGAGGTGTATTGTGGTTGAGGCCCAGGTGGCAGATGAGCACCACGCAGCCACTCCCTCCCTCCTCCCCCCTGCCCAGTGGGATGGGGAGAAGAATCAGAAGAAAAAAGGTAAAACCTCATCTGTTCCCCCCTTTTCACCCCAAAAACACAGTCCACAATGAGTTAATTTTGCAAACCCCCCCCCAAGAGCGACCAACCCAATTTCCTCCTTTTTCACCCCAAAACGCCCTTCCTTCTGCTAGTTCCGTCCCCCCAAGCCAAGCCATCACCCTTTTTTTCCATCTGTTTTACCCCAAAACCCAGGGAGGACACACCCTCCCCCCAGCCCCGGCAGCTCCCCGCCACTGACAGAACCAATCCAGGTGTTTTTACAGAAATCCTGCCCAGTCCTCCCAGTAACTCGTAATGGCTCCCATTACACCCCAAATGCCTCCCCATTGCTCCCAGTCCCCTCCATCCCCACAAGTACTCCCAGTGCCCCTCACACTCCCTCCCAGGGACTCCCAATTACACCCCAAAGCCCTCCACACTGCTCCCACTGCCCCCTAAAATCCCACCCAGTGCTCCCAGTAGCACCCAGGACCAACCCAAATCCCCCCATTAATCCTTCAGTGCCCCTTGCAATGCTTCCCAATGCTCCCAATACCCCCAGTACCTCCCCAATCTTTTCCCAGTGCTCCTAGTATCCCACAAATCTGCTCCTGCTGTCTCGCAATCCCTCCGCAGTGCTCCCAATACCCCCTGAAATCCTGCCCAGTGCCCCCAGTGACTCCTAGTGCCTACCCCAAAGCCATCCCACTGTCCCCAGTGCCCCTTCAACCTCAACCTTCAACCACTGCTCCCTGTACCCCTCATACTCCCTCCCAATAACTCCCACTGCACCCAGCGCCGCCTGAAATCCTGCCCAGTGCTTCAAATAACCCCCAGTCAGGAACCACAGCAGCAGTGTTCACCACTATTTATTGACATATGGAGGTGGGATAGGGACACGGAGGTGGGATGGGAACCTAGGGATGCTCCCTGGGCTGCAGACATGGCTTTGGGGCAGGATGAAGGACTTCCGTGCAGACAAGATGGCTCTTCAAGATGGAGACACGGACCTGGAGCACAATGATGGATTTTGGGATGGTCCTTCAAGACAAAGCCATGGCCTTGGGAATGCCATGATGGACCTGGTGTCCCAATCCAAAATTGGGGAGGGTTTAAGGTGATCCCAAGAGTGAGATTTAGACTCAAACGAGGTACACCAGAAACAGCTTTTATTAACAAAAGTAAAGAGGGCAATAGGATAGGGTAGAATAAAAAGGCAGAAATTAAGCCAAGATAGTCACCATCATGGATCCTATGAGCATCCCGAAGGTCCATAGTCTTCAATCTTCAGTAGTGGGTGCATGCCGACGAGTTGTCCAGTGGGGCTTTTATCAAGTTCTTGCTGTGGGTGTCACCATGGTGACAGCATGTCAGCACATCTTCTCCAGTTCTGGGCATGCACCTGGTGATCATGTGAAGGACACGAGTCCAACACCTGCCCTCGCTAGAGTGCTATGCATGCTCCCATGTGTCTGGGTGGTCGTGAGTGTCATGTACCCTCCGTATAGAGGTGTAACTGTCCTCTGACCCCACATCAAACTGGTTTTGACTGGTTGCCTTTTGCACCTTACTTGGTCTCCTGCAGATAACAGGAAGTTACTGGTTTGCTTCTTGCCTTCTGCAGATAACAGAAGTTCTGGTGGCATGGCAACAACCACGAACAGTCTTAAGCAATCTTTGAGACAAATTTCTGTTGCTCGGTCTCACGCAGACACCTGCATAGCTCTCATCCCATGCTTCCAAAACTCCGTCACACAAAGGGGACACAGTGACCACGGAGGTCAACATACGCCAGGTCCCTGCGGGGTGGACCTACAGAAGGTGGTAGGTGAACTGGGGCTGGTAGTAGAAGCATTTCCTGCAGTGCAGGAAGCCCTAGGGCTTCTTGATGGTATGGGTGTGGCGATGCTTGGCCAACTGGGAGGTGGCTCTGAAGGTGCGGGCGCAGACCGGGCAGACATAGGGCTTCTCACCAGTGTGCATGCGGTGATGCTGGGCCAAGTGGGTGCTCAGTCTGAAGGCGCGGGCACACACCGGGCAGATGTGGGGCTTCTCACCAGTGTGCGTGAGGCGATGCTTGGCCAAGTTGGATCTGTGGCTGAAAGTCTTCCTGCAGTGGTCACATGTGAAGGGTCGCTCACCTGTGTGGGTCCACTGGTGCTCGAGGAGCCTGGAGCTTGTCCCAAAGATCTTCCCACACTCCTTGCAGTGGTAGGACTTCTCCCCACTGTGTGTCCGTTGGTGGGACGTCAAGTCTGTTTTCCACTTGTAGCTCTTCCCACATTGCCCGCAGGAGAATGGCCTCTCTACTGGGTCAGTCCTTTGGCGCTTGATGAGGTCGGAGCTGAGGCTAAAGGTCTTCCCGCAGTGCTCGCAGTCATAGAGCTTCTCCCCGCTGCTGCTCTGGAGATGCTTGACCTCGTCAGGGGTCCGTCTGCAGGTCTTCCCGCACTCGGGGCAGGTGTAGTAGACCGTCTCACCAATGTGGGTGCGGCTATGCTCGTTTAATTTGGAGACGGTTCTGAAGGCACGGGGACAGACCGGGCAGGCATAGGGCCTCTCGCCGGTGTGGATCCGGAGGTGTGCAACCAAGACGGATTTGTTGCTGAAGCTCTGCTCACATTGGTCACAAGTGAAGGGTCTCTTGCCCGTGTGGACCTGTTGGTGTTCAATCAGGTTAGAGCTCTTTGCGAAGGTCTTCCCACACTCCTTGCACCGGTAGGGCTGCTCACCCGTGTGGGTCCGTTGGTGCTCGATCAGGTGGTAGCTACGCCTGAAGGTCTTCCCGCACTCCCTGCACAGGTAGGGCCGCTCACTGGTGTGGGTATGTTGGTGGGACACCAAGTGGCTCTTCCTCTTGAAGCTCTTCCCACACTGCCCGCAGGAGAATGGCCTCTCCTCGGGGTTGCTCCTTTGGCACTTGACCAGGTCGGAGCTGAG
>VZTO01012876.1:40675-84184 GCA_013400615.1 Syrrhaptes paradoxus
AATCTGGAGACGGTTCTGAAGGCACGGGGACAGACCGGGCAGGCATAGGGCCTCTCGCCGGTGTGGATCCGGAGGTGTGCAACCAAGACGGTTTTTTTGCTGAAGCTCTGCTCACATTGGTCACAAGTGAAGGGTCTCTTGCCCGTGTGAACCTGTTGGTGCTCAATCAGGTTGAAGCTCTTTGTGAAGGTCTTCCCACACTCCTCACACCAGTAGGGCTGCTCACCCGTGTGGGTCCGTTGGTGCTCGATCAGGTGGTAGCTACGCCTGAAGGTCTTCCCGCACTCCCTGCACAGGTAGGGCCGCTCACTGGTGTGGGTATGTTGGTGGGACACCAAGTGGCTCTTCCTCTTGAAGCTCTTCCCACACTGCCCGCAGGAGAATGGCCTCTCCTCGGGGTTGCTCCTTTGGCACTTGACCAGGTCGGAGCTGAGACTGAAGGTCTTCCCACAGTGCTCACAGTTGCAGAGCATCTCCCTGGTGTTGCTCTGGAGATGCTTGACCTGGTCAGGCGTCCAACTACAGGCCTTCCTGCACTCGGGGCAGGTATAGTAGAGCGTCTTGCCAATGTGGTTCTTTAGATGTTTGGCCAAGCTGCAGCTGTATCTGAAGGCACAGATGCAGACCTGGCAGATGTACGGCTTCTCCCCAGTGTGGGTCCACTGGTGGGATGTCAAGTCATCCTTCCTCTTGAAGCACTTCCCACACTGCCCACAGGAGAATGGCCTCTCTTTTGGGTTGGTCCCTTTGTGATTGACCAGGCTGGATCTGAGGCTGAAGGTATTCCTGCAGTGCTTGCAGTTGTAGAGCTTCTCGCTGGTGCTGCTCTGGAGATGCTTGACCTGGTCGGGGGTCCATTGGCAGGTCTTCCCGCACTTGGGGCAGGTGTAGTAGAGCATCTTGCCAATGTGAGTTTGGCAATGCCTGGTCAGTTGGGAGCTAGTTCTGAACATATGGGTGCAGACCAGGCAGACGTAGGGCTTCTCCCCAGTGTGGGTCCGGAGGTGCTGAGCCAAGGTGGAGCTGTGGCTGAAGCTCTTATTGCACTGGCCACAGGTGAAGGGTCGATACCCCGTGTGGGTCCGCTGGTGCAGAATAAGGTTGGAGCTCAGCCTAAAGGCCTTCCCACACTCCCCGCACTGGTAGGGCCGCTCACCTGTGTGAGCCCATTGGTGGGACACCAACTGGCTCTTGTATATGAAGCGCTTCCCACACTGCCCGCAGGGAAAGGGCCTCTCCCCAGTGTGGGTCCTCTTGTGCTGGATCAGGGTGGACCTAAGTCTGAAGGTCTTCCCGCAGTCAGGGCAGCGGTAGGGCTTTGGTGCCGTCCTGCCATCCTTCAGGATACCTGGCAGGTTGATGCAGCCATTTGGGTGACTACCACTGTGGACCACCACCACTGCACCTGGGAGAGGGGAGAGGAATGTCTGTTGGGTCATTGTCCAACCATGTAGGGATGTTCCCCAAAGGAGAACATCTCCTGGTGGGTCATGGAGGGTTATTCCATGCAGAACATCTCTTGATCTCTCTTTTCTCCACCACCAAGGACCATTCCCAGCAGAAGACCATCTCCTGGCCCATGTTTTCCCCATTTTCTTGGGGTTTTCCCCAGACAACCATCTCCTGGCTGCTCTTCTGGCCACCCAACGAGCTCATTCCCGTGTCCCCCCCTCACCTGCACAGGGCTCTGTGGGGATGTCCCTGTCACCATGGTCCTGGGGAGGACACGGCTCCTGCCCCGGCTCCATCATGCTGGCTGTGGGCAGAATTGGGGAAAAGGCAATAAATGAAAAAAAAATAGGTGTCTGTCTGATGCTTTTCACCTAAATCTGACACTTCTCTTCCTATGTCAGTTAATTTGGCAACCCCCACACCTGGGAGCAAAGAGCCTATTTCCCCCCTTTTCACCCCAAAACACAGCCCTCCCTTAGAATCCTGCAATCCCCATCCCCAGGAGGACTCAGCACCATTTTCCCTGCGTTTTACCCCAAAACACACTCCCCACAATTGAGTTAATTCAGCACACCCCCCACTCTGCACGCTAACGGGGAGGAATCAGCCCGATTTCGCCCTTTTTCACCTCAGAATACAAATCCTGCAATTAGTTAATTCCCCTCTCCCCCCCAACCGGCAGGATTCAGCACAATTTCCTCCTTTTTCACCCTAAAATACAAGTCCCACAACGAGTTAATTTTGCAAAACCCCCACCTGAGAGCCCATTTCCCCCCTATTTCACCCCGAAACCCAGAGGACGGACCCTCCCCCGAGCCGCGGCAGCTCCGCGCCGCCGACAGACCCGATCCGGCCGCTTTGTCACCTTTCCGCGCTCCCTACCCCGCGCGTCTCCCGTGTCCCAGCAGCCTTTGCGGCAGGAAGCGCCGCTCCCGCCCCCAGTGTCCGGAACGGGCAAAGCGGCGCCGTGTTGGGTGTGAAAACGCCCGGATCGGGTCTGTCGGCGGCGGGGAATTGCTGGGATCGTGTCCTCCCCGCGTTTTGGGGTGAAACAGTGGGAAAATGGGCTGATTCCTCCCACTTGGGGGGGGGGATTAACTAATTGTGGGACTTGTATTTTGGGGTGAAAAAGGGGGAAATTGGGCTGATTGCTCCCAGGTGTGGGGGCTTGCCAAATGAGCTGACATGGGGGGTGTTGCAGATATTCTGATGAAATAATCAAAAGTTAGTCCTATAGAAGAGTTTGGTTTGATTAAAGATTGTTATTTTTGAAACAGGTGACTACAGAAACCTCAGCAGGAGGTTATTTGGGTTTTTCTATGCTTTTCTTTTTACAGAAAGTAAGGAAACTATCACAAACACCAATGACACTGCTTGGAAACCCCGTTACCCTTCCCAACGTGATTTGAATATCAAGGATTCCAATCAGTAGAGCTAATTAGAATTGACCAATGATTGTTTTAGGACAAGAATATTGATAAGGTTATGTAACTAGAAACACCAATTATTTCAAAGGTTAAATTTAAAAGCGAGCGTTTTATGCATATCTGTGTAAAAGAACGGATGTAATAATTACTTGACAGAAAAAGTGTATAAAAGCAAATGAATTTTGATCCAAGGCAGACACATTGGGTTGGAGCTATCCCAAGAAGTGTCTGCTTATCTGCTTTGAGTAGTTGAGTGTTTCTTCCTTGGCTAATAGCTGCATCAACCTTCCAGGTCTCCTGGAGAATGCAGGATGTCACTGAAGCCCTACGGCTGCCCCAACTGTGGGAAGACCTTCGGGATGAGCTCCAACTTCATCCAGCACCAACGGACCCACACGGGCAAGTGACCTTTTGCTTGTGGCCAATGTGGGAAGAGCTACAGCCAGAGCACCAAATTGACCGAGCACCTCCAGACACACACAGGCAAGAAGCCGTATGTCTGCCTGGTCTGCACCTGCACCTTCAGAACCAGGTCCAGCTTGGGCAACCATTGCTGCACCCATACCAGGGAGATGCCCTACAGCTTCAGGCACTGCGGGAAGACCTTCGTCCTCATGTCTGACCTCTTCAAGCACCAGAGGACCCACACCAGGGAAAAGCCATTCTTCTGCGGGCAATGTGGGAAGCACTTCAAGTACAAGACCTACTTGGTGACCCACCAACAGACCCACACCAGGGAGAACCCCTTCACCTGCAGCCAGTGTGAGAAGCGCTTTATATACGAGAGCCAGTTGGTGATGCACCAACGAACCCACACCGGTGAGCGGCCCTACCAGTGTGAGGAGTGTGGGAAGACCTTCAGGCTGATCTCCAACTTCATCCTGCACCAACAGACCCACATGGGTTATCGACCCTTCACCTGCAGCCAATGCAATAAGAGCTTCAGCCACAGCTCCACCTTGGCCCAGCACCTCTGGACCCACACCAGGGAGAAGCCCTATGTCTGCCTGGTCTGTGCNGTCAGTTAATTTGGCAACCCCCACACCTGGGAGCAAAGAGCCTATTTCCCCCCTTTTCACCCCAAAACACAGCCCTCCCTTAGAATCCTGCAATCCCCATCCCCAGGAGGACTCAGCACCATTTTCCCTGCGTTTTACCCCAAAACACACTCCCCACAATTGAGTTAATTCAGCACACCCCCCACTCTGCACGCTAACGGGGAGGAATCAGCCCGATTTCGCCCTTTTTCACCTCAGAATACAAATCCTGCAATTAGTTAATTCCCCTCTCCCCCCAACCGGCAGGATTCAGCACAATTTCCTCCTTTTTCACCCTAAAATACAAGTCCCACAACGAGTTAATTTTGCAAAACCCCCACCTGAGAGCCCATTTCCCCCCTATTTCACCCCGAAACCCAGAGGACGGACCCTCCCCCGAGCCGCGGCAGCTCCGCGCCGCCGACAGACCCGATCCGGCCGCTTTGTCACCCAAAACCGCGGCTCGCGCGCGAACCCCTTTCCGCGCTCCCTACCCCGCCTGTCTCCCCTGTCCCAGCAGCCTTTGCGGCAGGAAGCGCCGCTCCCGCCCCCAGTGTCCGGAACGGGCAAAGCGGCACCGTGTTGGGTGTGAAAACGCCCGGATCGGGTCTGTCGGCGGCGGGGAATTGCTGGGATCGTGTCCTCCCCGCGTTTTGGGGTGAAACAGTGGGAAAATGGGCTGATTCCTCCCACTTGGGGGGGGGGATTAACTAATTGTGGGACTTGTATTTTGGGGTGAAAAAGGGGGAAATTGGGCTGATTGCTCCCAGGTGTGGGGGCTTGCCAAATGAGCTGACATGGGGGGTGTTGCAGATATTCTGATGAAATAATCAAAAGTTAGTCCTATAGAAGAGTTTGGTTTGATTAAAGATTGTTATTTTTGAAACAGGTGACTACAGAAACCTCAGCAGGAGGTTATTTGGGTTTTTCTATGCTTTTCTTTTTACAGAAAGTAAGGAAACTATCACAAACACCAGTGACACTGCTTGGAAACCCCGTTACCCTTCCCGACGTGATTTGAATATCAAGGATTCCAATCAGTAGAGCTAATTAGAATTGACCAATGATTGTTTTAGGACAAGAATATTGATAAGGTTATGTAACTAGAAACACCAATTATTTCAAAGGTTAAATTTAAAAGCGAGCGTTTTATGCATATCTGTGTAAAAGAACGGATGTAATAATTACTTGACAGAAAAAGTGTATAAAAGCAAATGAATTTTGATCCAAGGCAGACACATTGGGTTGGAGCTATCCCAAGAAGTGTCTGCTTATCTGCTTTGAGTAGTTGAGTGTTTCTTCCTTGGCTAACAGCTGCATCCACCTTCCAGGTCTCCTGGAGAATGCAGGATGTCACTGAAGCCCTACGGCTGCCCCAACTGTGGGAAGACCTTCGGGATGAGCTCCAACCTCATCCAGCACCAACGGACCCACACGGGCAAGTGACCTTTTGCTTGTGGCCAATGTGGGAAGAGCTACAGCCAGAGCACCAAATTGACCGAGCACCTCCAGACACACACAGGCAAGAAGCCGTACGTCTGCCTGGTCTGCACCTGCACCTTCAGAACCAGGTCCAGCTTGGGCAACCATTGCTGCACCCATACCAGGGAGATGCCCTACAGCTTCAGGCACTGCGGGAAGACCTTCGTCCTCATGTCTGACCTCTTCAAGCACCAGAGGACCCACACCAGGGAAAAGCCATTCTTCTGCGGGCAATGTGGGAAGCACTTCAAGTACAAGACCTACTTGGTGACCCACCAACAGACCCACACCAGGGAGAACCCCTTCACCTGCAGCCAGTGTGAGAAGCGCTTTATATACGAGAGCCAGTTGGTGATCCACCAACGAACCCACACCGGTGAGCGGCCCTGCCAGTGTGAGGAGTGTGGGAAGACCTTCAGGCTGATCTCCAACTTCATCCTGCACCAACAGACCCACATGGGTTATCGACCCTTCACCTGCAGCCAATGCAATAAGAGCTTCAGCCACAGCTCCACCTTGGCCCAGCACCTCTGGACCCACACCAGGGAGAAGCCCTATGTCTGCCTGGTCTGTGCTCACGCCTTCAAAACCCTCTCCTTCTTGACTAGGCATCGCCAGACCCACACCAAGGAGAAGCCCTACACCTGTCCTGAGTGCATGAAGGCCTTTAGACACATCTCTGACCTGGTTACCCATCTCCAGACCCACACCGGGGAGAAGCCCTGTGTCTGCCCAGTTTGCACCCATGCCTTCAGAACCACCTCCAACTTGGCCAAGCATTGCCAAACCCACACAGGCAAGAAGCCCTATGCCTGCCTGGAGTGTGGGAAGACCTTTGAACGGAGCTACAGCCTGCTCCTACATTTCTGGACCCACAACCAGCAAGAAGCCCTACAGGTGTGGGCACTGCAGAAAGACCTTCAGTCATATCTCTGACCTGCTCAAGCACGAGAGAACCCACACTGGGGAGAAGCCCTGCGGCTGCAGACACTGACAGAAGACCTTCAGCCACAGCTCTGACCTGCTCAAGCACCAGTGGAGCCACACCAGGGAGAAGCCATTCTCATGGGGGCAAAGTAGGAAGACCATCAGAGTCAGCTCCAACCTGCGTATGCACAAGGAGCCCTACACTGTGGAGAAGCTCTGCGGCTGTGGCCAATATGGGAAGCACTTCCAGCTCAAGGCCTACTTGGTGTCCAACCAACGGACCCACACTGGCGAGAAGTCCTACTCCTGTCGTGAGTGCGGGAAGGCCTTTGGACAGAATTACAGTCTGATCGTGCATCTCTGGATCCACATTGGGGAGAAGCCCTATGTCTGCCCGGTCTGTGCCCACACCTTCAGAAAGAGCTCCAGTTTGACCTGGCATTGCCACACCCATGTTGGCAAGATGCTCTACTATGACTGCCCCGAGTGCGGGAAGACCTGCAGATGGACCCCTGACCAGGTCAAGCATCTCTAGACCAACATTGGGGAGAAGCTCTATGACTGCGAGCACTGCGGGAAAATCTTCAGCCTCAGCTCCAACTTGGTTAAGCACCAAAGGACTGACCCAGTGGAGAGGCCATTCTCCTGTGGGCAATGTGGGAAGCACTTCAAGGGGAAGGTTGACTTGGTATCCCACCAATGGACCCACACCAGGGGGAATCCCTACCTCTGTCCTGACTGTGGAGAGACCTTCGGGACGAGCTCCAACCTCATCCAGCACCTTCAGATCCACATGGGTGAGCAACCCTTCACATGTGGTCACTTCGGGAAGAGCTTCAGCCACAGCTACGCCTTGGACAGGCACCTCCGGACCCACACCAGAGAGAAGCCCTATGGCTGTGGGCATTGTGGTAAGTACTTCAAGAAGGTGGACTTGACATCTCACCATCAGACCCACACCGGCAAGAAGCCCTGTGGCTGCGGGAGGATCAGAGATTCTCCTGCAGCCCGTGGAGAAGAGCATGGTGAGGCATGATGTCCCCGTGCAGCCTGTGGAGGTCCACAGTAGAGCAGTTGGCTGCCCAAAGGATGCCATGACTCCATTGTGTGATGGACTTACCACAAGCCCCATTCCCCAAGAGGCAGAGAAATGAGGAGAGAAGTTGAGGCCAGGAAAACGGGAGGGGTGGGGGGAAGGTGTAGTTAAGGTTTGGGTTTGTTTATCTTGCTCTGGTTTGGTTGGTCTGCAGCCTGTGACCACCACAGGCGAGTGGTCCCTCCCTGTCCTTGTCTCAACAGATGAGGTTTTACCTTTTTTGTTCTGATTTTTCTCCCTATCCCACTGGACAGGGGGGAGGAGAGAGGGAGCAGATGTGTGGTGCTTACCTGCTGCCTGGGGATTACTGGGAGCACTGGTTGGGATTGGAGGGTCACTGGGAGCAGTGGGGAGGGATTAGGAGACAGCAGGGGCAGATCTGGGGCATACTGGGAGTACTGGGAAGGGATCTGGGGGGAGCACTGGATGTACTGACAGCACTGGGAGCTATTGCAAGGGGCACTGAAGGGTTAATGGGGGGATTTGGGTGTGGTACTGTGTATTACTGGGAGCACTGGTGTCACTGTATGTTGCACTAGTCAAGATTTGTATTACTTGGTTCCATATATATGTATTGAGTTTTCTGGAATGATTACACATATTCATATTGTTTTTCTGAAAATTTACATATTATAATAATTTCCCCCAAATCATCAAGATATTGATTAGTTCCCTGAAATCTTTACCCGATGCCTGTTGGTATTTGACCATGACAGGGAGCAATTCTATCAGGATGTAATAATTGATGTATATTATTCTGTGATATATTAAATTTCAAAAATTATACTGTTTTAAAATGTTTTTCTTGTTATGCTGCTCTGTTGAGATACATAGTATTATAACAAATCAAAATATAGGTATGGACACTAAATGAGGTCCTGGGAATCCTGAAGCCACTTGTGGGCTAAATAGCTGACAAGAAGCCTGACACTCTGAAAACACAAATTGTCTCTTGTTCGTTGGTTTCTCTTGGCTTCAGATAAGCAAGACTTTTGCCATTTTTTATTTATAAACAGGATCAAAGAAATATTTGATTAGGAAATGATTTTCTCTTTATTCAAAGCACAGAGTTAGATTTCACATTTTGATTAATTGCTAGAAGAGACTAACTGAAACAGGAAAGCTTCAACTTTGAAGTGACTTCCACCTCTGATTTACAAACTCGTTCCTGTTAGAGGAACATGTACAGTGTCCTGAGCATACCTAAACATGCAGCCCTCATTTGGCACCACACCAATTTACAACAATGGAAGTGTTGCCAAGTAAGGACTACTGTTACTGAGTCCATCAAAAAAAAAATTAATCTGTCAACATGCTTCTTACACTCCAACACCTCATTTTGCTTTCAAAACTTGTGCCTATTACAGCCTGTCTACATTATGATATTTTCAAAAAATGGTTGATATTGCACTGGCAATTTAGTACAAATGTCAAGTTTTAAGAAATACTTTTAGTACTTTGAACATGACTGAAAAAGAGAGGTTTCTAAATTTTCATTTATTTACATTATGTTTTCTGGAACTTTTTATATTGAGTTTATATTCACTGAATGTACTTATTACAAAAATTGTTTTGTTCCCTTGGCAATAGCTTGCTGCTTCCCTTTCCATTTCAGCTGCACTTACAATTTTCTGCTCCAATTCTGATACTCCAGCATGTACTCTCCTGCTGCCAGAGACAGAATTGAATCCTACCAGCTGCCTGTAAGGGGTTAGGCTAATGATTTCTCCAAATAGTACAGTAGTCTAATTTATCAAAAATACACCATCTATATTTGAGCATTGAAAGTATTTTGTTAGTGACACATATCAGTAATGTCTTTGTGGAGTTAAATTGTTTTCTTAACTGAAAAACTACAACCCACATTTTGAAAAGAACATATTGAAACAAAGTATTTTTAGTACACCGTTAATAGGGAATTTAAAGTAATGCTATGACCCTGAGTCCGTAAGCTGTCCCTTTTTTTTAGAACAGATACAGGTTAATTTAACAATGACACATGGGTAAAACTCCCTAACAAGTGTCAACAGTTTGGAGGCCTTAGAAGTATGAAAGACACAGCGTCGTTGGATATTCCCAATTCCTTTCCTCTAAGGAGGTAAAAAAAAGGAGGAAAATAGAGCAACTGGGATAACTGATATTCAGTGAAACTTATTCTTAAATGTTGCAAAGACTTATGCATGAGCGCAATCTAAACAGAACCAATGTGCATTAGCATCTGCGTAATTTTTTCCTACTATCTCATTAGCATCACAAAATGTGGACCAGTGGGTTTTTGATAGCCAGCCAGCTCATGCATGTTGCAATTACCCTTCCTCTCATATAATTCCCATGCTTTCCTCACATATCTGTGCAAACTAACAGAGTATCTGTGAGTATTTTTAAATCATTAACATCTATATATGGTATATTTGAATACAATACACAGATAATTTAAACTTTTGAAGGAATGTGGTATTTATTGCATGACTAAGTTAGCAAATGCAAATTTGAAAACAAAATAGCTTCTAAGTGTTCATTTGCTGATGAATTAAAATCACTAAGTTATTCAGCACAATTCAAAATGAAAAAGCTGACATATCATTTATTGTAAAGGCCAAGCTATAATAGGAACGTCATTGTTTCCCTTTCTGCTGGTCTCACACATTCTTTTTAATCTTGATTATTTGTCACCCGGTTAGGGGACTTCTTATGGTAATGAAATCCTTTTGTCAGTGATGTAACCAGAGCCTTTTGCTGCGTTTTCCCTTCCTACATAAGTTACAATTGTGGTTATAAACACTGAGGAGGTTTCTTCTGAATCACACAATTGCAGATTGTTTGAAGGAGACGCACGTTCCTGGCTGTTGCTAGGTGGCAAATGCTCTTAAAGATTTTGCAAGCCAGAGATTTCTTCAAACCTCTAATCCTCCATATTTATTTTATAACCCACAGGAACAGTAAAAAAAAAAAAAAAAAAAAAAAAAAAAAAAAAAAAAAAAAAAAAAAAAAAAAAAAAAAAGGAAACACCACTCAGTGCACTCAGTGCTATGATGATAGATGATATTTGAAAGAGATAAAACATTTGGCATCAAAGCTTAATTCCATCCCTAACTACAGGTCAGTTTAAAACTTTCACAAGGGATTATTATCTTGTATCTGCGTATTGAAAGGCTGCTTATGCCTTCTTCTAAAACTAGTGTGCTAGCTCCTCTGTAGAACAGGGTCCTGGATGTAATGAATAAGCCTCAGCCATAGTCCTTTGAAAAATACACATGCATGAAAGAAGACCTTCACAAAGTGCAAGGAAAAATGCCCAAATTATTGCTTAGCCTCTAGGAACTGATCATCTAGGAGTTGATTTTGCCTGATTTCTTACAGTAGCACTGAGAGTTTTGGAGAGTATATTAACTCATTGATAAATCTACATGGTGTTAGTGTGAAATACTGTACTCTACCATTCCTGGGTTATGATTTTATAAAGCTGCATGTGAATTCCTACTAACACTTCAAGATGAAACTGTATTTTTCAGATACCCTTTTTGAAATAAGGCTGAATTCACAGCTGAAGCTAAACTGATGAGGCTTTTCACCTTCAAAAGCTGTCACACCAATGTCAGTAAGAATTAGACTCATATTCATATACTAGTAATATTTGTAAAAGAACAGCATGAGGAAAAGCTAAATAAAGGAAAAAATACCAGGCTTGATTACAAAACAGCTTCAGCTTCTCCTGCAGTACGTCATACCTGTGTAAAAGTCACAAGTCCCTGACTGTCACACAGACAAGACCTTGTGAAGGTAGTTCGTGCAGCTGGAGAACACCAAAATCTCTGACTAGCACAGCACTTGTTTACTCTTACATGTCTCCCTCGCATCCTGGCCCTTATTCTCACATCACTTGCTATGCCCTCCTTCAGCCTGCCCTGTTCTCATTTATTCATACTCCTTACATTTGGCCCCTATACTAGGCTCTCAAAAATAGTCCTGCTAAATATATCTGGAAGTTTCAGAAAGTTTATTTGTTAGTCTACAAATAAATTATTCGAAACGTATAAAAAATGTTTTCAGAATTTATTCTTCAGCTAAATTTTGGAAAACGGCTACAGAGACTACAAAAGGCATTGCTCTGGCAGTCCCATTCCATTTACATACATATTGTTAAATTTCACCTTTGTGAGCCAGCCTGGATCCTCTCAGCAAAACAAGCAATGGTAAGCATTATTCCGATTTGACAAATGCCATTTTTGCAAAGCTATGCAATTTCTTCTGAAAAATAAAAGAATGAATCATTCTGAGAAACACCTGCCAGAGAACCACACCAAAATTTTGAAGTTCAGCATATTCATATACGACCAAAAGCAGGGGTCTTACAATGGAAAGTCTTGGGTGGCTCTAGCAGTATCCATTGGTGTAGATCTTTCCTTGCCAATAAAGTCTCATCTTATAATGAAAAAAGTAAAATCTTACAGGTTTGAAAATTGTTCCCTTGCTCTTCCCTACCTCAAACACACATATGCTACAACTGTACATGGCTTGGGTAGGAAACACCAATGAAAAGGTAGGATATATTTTTCAGGCCCTGATTTTAACAATCTTTCTTTAATTCTGATCAGCTGACTAAAGCTTCCGCACTCTTTGCATTCAGCATATCACAGGAAATGTATGCTTTATACCTAGATCTATTCTCAAAAATAAGCTACTCATCACAGAAGTCTCTCAGTGGTGCTAGGATTAGTGAAGCATACTGTGTCCTTACGCTTCTTGGAGAACTACTGTGTGCTCTGTAAGAGACAGTCAAGCCGTGATGGGTTATCAATGTCTGACCTTCCAAACAAGGTGCCTCATTTTCTTTGTGACAGTCATAGGGAAAAGAAGTGTTTTGGGGGCGTATTACAGTTGGTAGCATGGTTAAATAGCTGTTACTTGCTGACTGCTTTTGACAGCTACCACCTTGTAAACTTAAAGGAAGCCACTGCTTGAAATTACCCTCTGGCTGTATAGGCACACAGACATTCTGGATAAACATTCAGAATAAAAATAGACACAAGCTGTAGTCCTTTGGATATGTCTATACATTATTTTTACATCCCCCTCATGTTCGTAGTTCCTGTAATAACTGTTGAAATCCTATTGTGAAACTAGTAATTCACAAAATGACAAAAATGTATAGTCACATAAAATGCACTCTATGTAAAAAAGTTATGTTATCTTGTAAAGTGAAGTATTCTACTATGCAGTACAAAGTAAACATAAAAGATTGCTTGGTTTTATAAAGAAGTGTAATGTACTTTGGAGTTAATAGCCACTAATAATCAGGATTAGACATTTTCAAGCAATGCTTGCCTCCCATCTTTTGACATTTCTCAAAAGCCTGAAATTTTTAGTCATCTTTAGAATCACTGATCTCACAAGTTGCCTGCAAAATATCCCCACTGAAACAAAACAAAACAAAACAAAAAGACTGTCAAGTTTTAGAGGAAATGGATGTAGTCAAAGGAAAAGTTTAGTCTTAGAGATTTCTGAATTTCATCTGGAAAGATGATTGATGTGCTTTCCCCTCCCACACTGCTCTAACTTTATTTTCACCTGGAGGAAACAGAAAGAGAACAGTCTGACATTTACCCCTCTCAGCTTCCTCTCACTCCTGGATATTTGGTATGCTCTGTAAGGGAGGATAAAGAGCAATTACCTGCTCTTGGAGTTCATCCTCAAAGTGTTATTAATTTAGATGATTCCTATGTCTTATCTGATTCATTATAACAAGCATGCATGGAAAAGTGCTCATTTTCAAAACTTACTGAAAAGCCCTCTGATCCCATCAGCCAGCCTTTACCAGTATTTCCTTGCTCTCCCTGCAGTTTGTGTTTCCTAGATTAACTGCCCTTTGTGGTCAGAAACTGTCAGGCTCCCCTTCACAGCACACAAGTTCAAACCTGTCTTGACTGGTTAAATGGCATCTGCTTGGCTGCATGTGCCTCAACATCACATATGCACCTATAACAGCCTGCTTCCTAAGGGTTAGACACAAGATTTCTTCCCGTGGAAAAGGTTTGTGTCCTCTTCACTGACCTTATGCCAGTCAAAATGAACAGATTAGCAAAAAAATTATTTCAACTGTTCGTTACCCATCTTGTTTTGCTTTAAGCAGACTAGGGAACACACACATGTCCTAGCTGGAAGGTAAGAGCAGGTGCTAGCTAGTCCACAAAACTGAGGCTGACTGACAGCCTCTTCAGAAAAGCCATGGTGCGAGTAGAATAGGATGGGCTTAGTCGTTAGTACATTTCATATTATTCCCATCAAAGCTAAGAGGCCGGCATACACGGTCAGAGGCCTGACTACACATAAAGTCTCAAACCAACTGTCCTTCTCTGGAGCATTGTCACTGTCAGGGTGTGGACATTAGGACTTTATCTTAGAGAAAAGTCTGAGAATTTTGGCACAGCACTGTGCTGGATAGTAATGTTTTCTCCTACTGAAGGTGCTTCAGATAGGAAAGACAAAGGTGAAGAGACAGATGAGGGAAGATTCGTTTACCTTCTCTGAGAGAAGCTGTCACCAGTCACAGAACCCAAGCATGCGGGAGATCATGGACAGAGGAGCAGAAGGTGTCACATCTTTGAGTGAAATCTGGAAACAATATGAGGAGGAACAGATTTACATGTTCATAATGCTATGAGGATATGAATCACTTCCTTCCCCTTGATTACAGACAAAGTTATGAAGTTAGAAATAGAGTTCATTAGGCATTATGCTTGCCCTCTGTGCTTATACTTCAAATGCTTTTCAGATGCAAGGTAGAGCTAAACAGTAGTAGCTGTCTAGAGACTGCCATGGCCAGTGGTCCTCACATCCCACAGGCATGAGAACATTCCTTTTAGGTGATGGGCTGTTGCTTTCCTGAATCCATCACGTGGGCTGAAAATGATAGTATGCAAAATATTCTAGTGCTGTGCATTGCATATTTGGAGTGTTTCCTCAGAAGTATGTGTTGGCATGCCAAAGGTGTGGTTGCAATCTATCACACTGGCTCATTTAAATTGTCTTAACATAATTAAAAAGTACAATTAAGCTCCAGGCTATCATGTTTGAAGATCTCCTCAAGGTGTTTTCAAAGATGTTAGTCTGCAGCACGCTAGAGCTTTTCAGTTGTGTTAAATTAAAACCATCACAAGACGCATTCTGTTTGCCCAGCACAAGACCCAGAAGCAGAGCATGCGGTTTCCATGTTTAAGCTGGAAGCACCCGAAGAGGAGAAGTGGGAGAACTAGACAGTGTTGTCACTGGCACCACCCACTAATGCTGCTTCTCTAGCGAAAACAAAATGAAAGCAGAAAAAGAGTGGTAGATTGGGAATAGGACTTCTGTCTGAAGAAAGGCATTGCAAAGTTCCCACCATGTGTCCAATCTGTGTAGAAAATTATTTTTGAACTGCTGTTTTTGCTACCATCTTTTATACCAAACTTGGTCTTCTTTTCAATGTGAAGTTAAAATCTTTAAAATTAATCATTAACCTCTGCTACTAACTCTCCTTTGAATCAGAAAATATCATCGCTGGGAAGTTTGATCCGTTATCGCACTGAAGAAGACAGAGAGCTGTCTTTGAAATTAAATTATGCAGACTTGGCTGACCACACCAAATTGCATGTGCTTCTGGTTAATTTCTGATGTGGATCGTAGATCAGTATCTGTAGGTGGTAATGACATAGATGACTTGTATTATGGTAATATTCAGAAAATAGTTAATGAGTGGGAATTAACAATTCTGAAGGAGGAAACAACTTCAAGTGTAAGGGGACAGGGGGAAGAGCTCAAAGGAATGCACTTCTCTCTCTCTCTCTCTGGTATTACTAACACTTGGTCTGGTGTATGCTTCAGCTCATACGATCCAGAAGTCTCCTGTACCAGTGTACAGTCCTTGAGAGGCTGCAACCACACCTGACTTGGGTACTCAACCAAAACATAAATTAAAACAATTGTTTCCAAAGGCTTAGAATCTGGGTATTGAGAAGGGAAAACAAATGACCTGAAAAAGAATGAAAGATGTTGTAAAAAATGTCAAGTGTGCTCTAACCCACTTTGATCAAGCGCTACTAGCATTTATTTCAAATCTACATCAGCATTTAGATGTTTTTGTACCATGGCAGATTTAAACCTTCAGTTCTCTCCTGTAACACAATGTTATATAAGTTGTCATTTTAGGAAAGATGAGAGTGTTGGAAACCAATTTCCTGAAGAGCTAGGAATAGGGTCATATTGTTATCTAGGGTTATACTTGCAGTTCTGGCAATTTTCTTTTTTAATAAATACAGATAACTCCGTAGGACTCCAAAGGACAACAAATGCTGTCCTTTATCTTATGTCTAGGTTTCAAAACTGTGCAAAAGATGCTTTGTGCAAATGAGGTCAGAAATCTTTCCAAAGACAGAAAATTATACAGTCTCCTTGATCTAACAATGTGAAAAAGCTAAAGACATGTTTACAGAGTTGTGTTGTCTGAGAGCTGAGCAGACAAACACAAATCATCAGTTCTGACCAGGAAACTCAGTAGTTACGTTAGAGCTGTTCACTAGCCTAGACCTTAGGTAGGGCTTGTTGGCTCACGCACAGCGCTGCCCTGAGTTACCCCAGTTCTGGACTAGAGCTGCTTTGCACCTTGGTGGTTTGGATTACAGCCAGAAGAGCTCCATTCCTTTTCCTAAATTTTGCAGAGGCAAGCCTGAGGAAGAATCAGCTGTACCAAATACATGCAGCCAAATTAGACAAGTAAGCATACATGTATTGGTCCTTCCTGAACACAGGTTACAGACTGATGTGGGGAAGTGAGTTTAGCCCATTACAAAACCAAAAGGAAAAAAAACACAACCTTTTATTTCTTTGAAATTACTTTTGCCTTCCTCTCTGCTAGATCCATCATAAGTGGTCTGCTTTAGCTCCAACGGTGGACAAAGCCCGATACGGGCGATAGCTGCTCTCTGAAAGCAGCCGTGTGGCGGATACAGCAGTTATCACACCACAGATACACCAGAGATATATCAGAGAAGCTGATGGAGTTTAGTTGAAGACAGCTCATCGTTCCTCACAGAGGCGAGGAAGTTCGCGAATCGTGACTTCAACCCTCCTCAAGCACACAGCGGCTCCCTGCCCGACCCCCGCCCTCTGCCCGCACCGCCGGCCCCGACTTCCCGCCCTCCAGCCGGTGCCGATGAAGCCCAAGGCCCGTTACCGGCCCGGACTCCTGTTCCCTCACCCGAGCCCCACAGTGACCGGCTAGCCCGGCGTCCCCCCCGACTAGCGACCCTCCGGCCGCCCCCGCCTGCCTCAGCCGAGAGCGACAGAGAAACTCCCCGCGGCAGAAGCCGGTCCCGGTTTTCATCCTCCGCCGGCTGCGGGGGTGAGGGGAAGCTGCGCGCGCCCGCGAGCCGCGGGAAAGGGGGGCGGGAAGGGCACAAGGGGAGGGGACGGCGCCGAGAGCTGGCGCTGCAGCAGGACAGAGAGCGGGGGAGCCGGGCGCTGTGCCTTTAAATCCCGTCCCGAGGGGCGTGGAAGGGGCCGCGGAGGGGGGCTGAGCGCGCGCGCGCGGCATCGCCTGGCGCCTCGGCGAGGGGGCTGTGCCCGGGGTTGGGGCGGCGCGGAGTTGGCCGGGGGGGGAGCACGGGTGGTGATAGCGGTGGCGGTGGGGGTCCCGGTCGGTTCCCTGCCATGGCCACGTCCCCGTGCAGCAGCAGCGGCGTCTCCTCATCCTCCTCGTCGGTGCTGGGCGCGGATGCGGGGCTGGAGATCCGCACGCGCTCCGTGGAGCAGACGCTGGTGCCGTTGGTGTCGCAGGTAGAAATACCGCCGCGCGAGCCTGCACCCCCCCTCCTTCCCCTTCGGCCCCCTCTTCCCTCAACCCTCAGCGGCCGGAGGTAGGGCGGCGGCGGCCGGCTCCCGTCCGGGGGCCCGCCTCCCCCTTCCCGCCCGGGACGGTGCTTGGCTGCCGCCGAAGTTTGCGCGGCTGGGTCGCGGCGCTCCGTAGCCCCCCCTCGCTCTCCCGCCGCTCGGGCGGGGGCGGCTTCTCTCAGCGGTGTCACGCTGCCGGAGCGGGGGTGGTGGTGGGGGACGCTGCTCGCACGTCTCCCTCCCGAGGAAAACCCCGAAGTTCCCCGCAAGGTCGCGGTGCTGTTGCGTAACGCCCGTGGACCGAAGGCTCTGCGGTGCCGCCGGCGGTCGGAGCCCCGGGATGCCGCGGCCGGGGGCGGCGGTGGGCGCTGGGCGGCGGAGTTCCCCCGGCTTCCCGGGGCTCCCGCCTGATGGTTTCCGCATGGGAGCGTTCGGCTTTCGGCACAGATCGGTGCCGGCGGGAGCGGTGGGCTTTGCGGGGGTTTGGCGAAGCTTTGTGTTTTCGCGGTCTGGCCTGAGCGTTGCATTGATTGGAGCTCTTCTCGCACCCGAGGATAGTACCCAAATTTTAAGAAGTTAAATCCTACGCAAACTGTGTCTTGGTGACCTCTTAACGTGTCCCAGACAGCGCTAAATAAGCTTAAAAAAATAAAAATCAGGCTTTCGAGTGGTCTGCTAAGTAATTATATGTCCACTTCGGTGTTGATTAGGGTGGTTGTTTTTTTTTTTCAGCTCTTTAGTCGCAAAGTCAGCGTTTGGTATACCCAATAAAACTTTTCTTTCTTGGAAAATAATGTATCAAAACATCACAGTGTTTGCTTTATAGCGTTTTTGTACTTTGGATGCTAATTATTAAAGTTGGCAAGTCAAAACCTATCTGTGTAAAATCTTTAAACAATGTGTCACAGCTATACCAAAATAACCAGTCCTGGTGAGGTCAAGTTATGTTTGTATCATCATACCCATCTGGAAACAAACTGTTGCAAGCCTTGTTTTGCATTTGTACAGCTGGGCTCCGGGAAACATTTGTGGTGGTTAATTGCGGGTCTGTATTTATCATGGTAATTTGGCTTTTTCTGTTTGAAGAAACCCCAGTCAGTTCAGAGAAGCCTATCGCAGGGATTAAACCTTTTGTTTCAGGACAAAGTAAAATTAAAGTTCAATGAGGTGTTTTTTTTTTTATTTCTGAAATAAGTGAGAGAGGTAAAATATGGAGACTGCTTTTAGGAAGCTTAGGAACAAACAAAATCCCCTCCAATTGCAAAGGCTGAGCTTTATTGCATACGTTAAATTCTTACTTTTAAGAGATATCTGTGAAGACGTGCACACTCTTATTCTTCTGGAATACTCTTTTTTCCCAGTGTTTTTTCCTCTCTGAGGATTCTTTGCACATGTAATATGTCATATATGATTTTTCACTGACCACAGAACCTATGACTCCATCTTCCCGAAGTGCTAAGGATCTTTCACTTCCTCTGTATACAGTGTAAGGTGTCAGAGCATTTCTGAATGCTCGGAGCTTACCGTTTTCCTGGTTAAGCGCTTCAGACGAGCTTGTTCCCTTGAAGCATGAGTGCTGAGCGCCATTCAGATTCAGGCTGAAGTTGCTGATGGTATCAGCAGTAGCTCCCTACACTTGCCTGATAAAATGTGGCACTTGCTGTACTGGTTTATCATTTCTGTCTGTACTGTTTCATACAGGTTGTTCAGTAGAGGTCTCACTAGCTGGCTTTGGGTATTTATGCAGAAAGGGTGTTTATAGATTAAGTAATCTCATAGAATTTGTTTTTATATTCTGCATAAGCTATGTATCAGCAGTAAGACTCGGGATTTTGTTTTTCTTTCTGTATGAAATACACTTGCAAAGGGATTTGTTCTTGCTGTGAAGTTAACTTCACAGTTTACCCCTTTGTTAAAAGCTGAGAAGCACTATGTGATACTTGTGCACTACTGAAAAAAGGGTAGTGAGAATGTTGTTGCTGCTTTTCTCTATTTACTTTAAGCAAAGAGGAAACAAAAGGTGCACTGTTTGACAAACTCACTTTCAGTCTCTCTTGTGGAGCCAAATCTATTTCCTTTAAGCAGAAAAAAAGGCTTCATTGATTCTTATTTAAATTCATGTACTGAATTGTCCTAATTGATGTGTAATACTGTAAATGTGTGTTTGACACTTTGCTCTTACTCAGCAAATGTGAGGGTTGTTTTGTTTGTTTCTTTCATTGCACTTTGTAGCTTGATTTTTTTTTTTTTTCCTTATAGGCTGCATAGTATCAGAGTATATTTGCTGCAAGAAGTGGTATAAGATTCCTGTTTTCCCAGCAGGAGAAACTACCCTTAGAGTCTGCATTTTCTCTAAATCTATTCAGACCCTGATGTGGCCCCTTTCTAATAGTGCCACAAATGACAACAGAAGACAGCAGATTTAAGCTGACATATTAAGCATATTTGCTAACACTTCATTTTTATTATATGCATATCTGTACCGTGAAGAGAATAATTCTACAGTATTGCGCAAAGTATGTGGTATGCAGTTCAGAAAATATGGCTTTGGGTGGTCAATTCTCTTTTCCTGGGTAGGTGTCTCTGGGTCAGCATTCCACATGTAAATAGTACAGCTTTCTCTAAAATCTAGACATCTCCTTCACTGCGGCTAGGCATTTCCAGTCTAATTATGTTGGGTTTTATTTTTTTTGTGGAAACTTTTTGGCAACATAAGTCAGGAAGGGTGTTTAAAGTGGTCGTTGCTGACTCATTTAATAACAAGTCATTTCAATAGTTGAGGAAAGGCAAAGATGGGGAAAAAGCACTTTCCAGGATGTGGCTCCACCAGCAACTTCCTCAGCTGCCATTATGTACCTGTTTGCTATTCTAGCAGCAGTTGGGCATCTTCACAGCTGTAGGAGTCTGTCTGTCTGTCTGGATCTGTTCTAAGGAAGCATTCTGAGAAACTGCAGAGTAGGTTTTTGACAACCTTCAGTCAGGTGCTTGGGAAAGGCTCACTGAGAGGGAACTTTGAGCTCTGTCTGCATATGTTCCTGAAAGAACAAAGTAAGTTTTCATGGTTGAAAATGACCTATCATCCAGCATCCTGAGTGTGGGATTACAGCTTGCTTCTCAGCCTTCAGAAAGGCCGTTTTGTCATGGGCACTTCTTGTGCCCACATGTTACTGAAAATGTTTTTCTAACTTTTTTGTTACAGGAGATCCTGTCAGAGGTTTTGGAATTGGCTTGACCTATGTAGTCAAAATAAAGGCTTAAATAACTACAAAAAGCCCATGGTACCAATGTTTCTGAGTGTTGTTAGTGTCAGTCTTAGATTCTGAATAAGTTAATGGTGGTACATGCCTTGAGGTGGATAAAACAAACCTGTTCTTTAGTATGGTATTGTTTCGTTGCTTTCTCTGAAGCTAGCTAAAGTAATTCCCATTTCAGTAAACATTATATAACGTTACATAATGTTCTGCCATTATTCTGTTTTTCCTGAAGTTTCTGGAGTCACATATTAGGGCCCAAGGAAGAACCAACAGCTGAAGTTTTCCCATTTATGTGAAAAGCTCACTGATGTGGTTTTCAGAATAAAGGTGTGACTTTAGAGTAGCCATACTGGTTCAAGCTAGAGGTTCATATGTAATGAGTGACCTTTTCTCTGTTCTTTTTGGTTGATTACCAGTGGCATCCCTCAGGAACTGATACAGGGGCCAGTATTGTTTAACGTCTTTATTAATGATCTGAATGTTGGGATGATGGGCCAGCACGTTCGATAGCCAGGTGAACTCCCCTATAGGGAGTTGGGGAGTGTCTGATCTGCTGGAGGACAGCACTGCTAGACAGAGGGACAGACTGGAAAGATGATTGACAGGAAGCAGTAATACCATCTGGGCAGGATAACACCAGGCAGCAGGACACACTGGGGTCAGCTGCTTAGAGAGGATCTTTGTGGGAAAAGACACGACAGTCCTGGTGGACAAAGAGTTGAACAGGAGTCAGTAACAGTGGCCAGCTTCACGCTGGGTTGTTCCCAGAAGTGTAACCAGCAGGCTGCAGACATGGTTCTTCCCTTCTGGCTGGCACTTGTGAGGCAGCATCTGTAGTACCATATCCAGTTTGAGGTTCCCCAGTACAAGGGGCAACATGGACATAGTGGAGCACGAGACATAAGGGGAGAGGCTGAAGGAAGCAGGTTTGTTCAACCTCAAAAGAGAAGTGTAAAGGTCAGCTAGGACCTAGCTTTTATATAAAGAAGCTTGGATGGTACTTTCCCATCTGTATCACTGAAGTCTGCAGTGATTTTTTTTTTTTTCTGATGTTTTATTCTCTGGTCAGTATTGCAAGATGTTTCTGTAGTTCTGTAGTCAGATCTGATCTTTATGGTCCTGAATAACTTAGAATCACCACCAAATGTTCATCATTTCATTACCTGTTTATCTCTCCTTGCTCTTTATGTAGAATAATTAATATCCCAGTGCAGGCTTCTGTGAAACTCCATTGGTCATCTCCCTTTATTAAAGTAAGTGGTGATTTACTTCCTGCCTTCCTTCATCTTTCTTCTCATCATCCTGTCTCTTAATTAGTTAAATATTCATACAAAGGGCCACCTTTTTTTTTTTTTTTTTTCCTCCAGAGACATGTGTGGTGTTTTTTTAAACCTTTGGTATGCAATTTGTTTCCTAGTTTTTTTTGAGCGGAGTGCCTCCTTGTCCATGTAATTGGTGATCTCTACAGAGAAATCTGGTTGTTTTGTGAGGCAGGAGTTCCTTTAACAAACACCATGTTAAGTATTTGCCAGTACATCATATTTATTCGGGTGTCCACTACTTCTGCTCTTCTGAATTTTTCATGTTGATATGCCGTATACAAGTGTTGGGCAACCTCCATACCTCAACTGTCAGTCTAGTTTTAAGCAGGAGATTGTATGAAAAAGTTGAAGTAATCCGTTGCATCTTTAAGTCCCTTGAAATATTAGTGAATAACATCTAATGTTGGCAAGTTGTTCAGGTTCATTTTATCGAATATTTTCATAGCCTCTCCTGCTGTCACTTTGATTCCACACAGATTCTCCAAGTACGTCACAGATGCATTTTGGAGTAGGGATTGCTTCATTTTCTTTTGTAGTTGAGCATGGCTAAGAATACCTGCTCTAGTCTGTTCTTATTTTCTGTCAAAGGGATGGGGCAAAGCTGTGTTAAGGAAGTCACTGGGTGTATCAGGGTTATAACTCCTAAAGAGATGGACTGTAATAGCTGGTAAGTTACTGTATGTTTAGTGGGACTGGTGTTATTCTCTGTGGAACTGAACAAGCATGTTCTATCAAAGGGAGACTTAAGAGAAGTGTAAAGCTGTAGACATGGATTCCTTTCCAGCATGCTGCCTTTCCCTGACACTGGTCTTTGAATTTTGTCTGTAGGCTAGCAGTGTCTTTGGGGAAGTTGTCTTGTGGTCTCATTGGCTTGGAAGTCCTCAGGTGACTGTAAAGTGCTGGGTTGCTCATGTTGTACCCAGTAGCACCACAACTCCAAACAGCAACCTGCATTCAGTTCTTCAGTATACTTATAGATGTGGACCTTAGTATGTCTCCTTACTGAGGGGTGTTTCTTCTGGGTGTAGCAAAGGAGATTCTTAAGACTTACTTTTGGGGATGTATGGATGTGTGGTGCCAACACTGGCCAGAACTTGTGTAAGAGATTTATATATGATAAGTGACATACATACACATGATACTTTTCAATGAGTGTTCATTTCTTCTAAACTTAACAGATGCAAAACTATTCTTCTTGGGAATTAGTCATGGATTTGTCTTATTTTTTTTCTTTTTGCTAACAGCTTTCAAGCAGAGAATCCTCTATCAAGAGCACTGTTGGACTTCTAGCTTGATATCACTTGCTTTTCATTCTTGGAAGTCTACACAAACTTGGGGGAAAAAACCCAAATTTTCTCTTATCTGTTTTTCTTCCATATCATGCTTCAGACTCGTATATAAGCTGATGTTTGAATGTCTGTAGTTGTAGTATTGTGTTGCAGTACAGGTTCATTACTTATCTGCTTTTGAACTTTTTGCAAATCAAATGTGTTCTCTCTTTCTCATTTAGAGACTAAATAGAAGTGTCTCATTCCCTTCCTAAACTTCAGCATTCAGTCCAAGCTGTCATCTGTTTCAACTTATGTGCATTTCCCATGCAGCAGATGCACTGAGAGATTTGTTCCAGCAAGTCTGTTGGCTGCCTTGTTTCACTAGGCATTTTTTAGTACCTCTAGATTCTTCCCTTCCTACCTCTAAGGTGCTAAAGGGTCCTGATGATGTTGGCTGTTCTTGCTCCAGTATGGTGTCAGGGCTTGCGCTTTGCCCCATATGGCTCTTTTTGGAGGATGGGAAAATTCTTCTTTGGAATAAGTAGGGTAATCCGTATTTGTCTTAAACTCATTGCTTTCTTCAGTACGTCTTAGGAAAAAAACCAAATCTGAGTGCACCCCTTTTAAAATGCTTATTGGGTACCTGTCTTGATCTTTCAGTACGTTAAAAGTTCTGTTAACTTGCAAGCTTTGAGGAGCTGTTTCTCCCCTTTTCCAGGATTTTCTTCTTTGTGAATTTAGACTTGAGACTTGTCACTACCATTGAGCAGTAAAATAATGAATTATGGCGTAGAGGCTTGTGTTGTAATTTGTACTTAGTGAAGCAAACCTCCTGCTAAAGTCTTTTTAGTTTACATCCTGTACTGCAGAGAAACTGTGCCACGGGTGCAGAGTCATGTGCATTAACTCTGCTGTTGAGTCTGGAAGCGTACGGTATGCTGCTGTGTGCAGAGTTGCACCTCATTAGTTTCAATTAATACCTGGCTGACTCTTCTACTCCCTTTGGTTCCATAGGTATTCTGCGTTAAGTTGTGAGCTTGTGTTTTGTATTACAAATCTTTCACTTGATACATTTTTTTTTTTTTTTTTTTTTCTGGAAAATGAAGCTTGCAGCAGCTCAGCTGTTATGCAGCCTACACTAGGTACTCTGTGTCCCTAAAGGAGTCTGATTCTTTCTCTTTGATTTATGCAGGAAAGTTAATCTTAGGAGTTTGTCATCTGGCTGTAGATAATGTGGTTACTTCTGTCACAGTATCAGTTGTATCTCTGGGATGATGTGGTTGCAGGTTTCCTTTTACTGAGGCTAGTTTTTAATTGACAGCTATTAAGTCATTGAATCTAGGTTGTTATGAAACAGTGAAAGGGAAATAGCTAATCATTGACAAGTGTGATTTTTAAGGTATGCTGAGGGGGCATAGGAGTACCTTAGAATATTCTAAATAGGTAAATTATTTTGTTATTTAAAAAATTAATGACCTTAAAAGCACTAATGATATTCTGCTCTACAAGAAAAATTGCACTTGAACATTTTATCACACAAGCAACGGCTCCACCATGAAACAGCTGTGATTTCAGGTGTTTATTTTTTTTTTTCCCTGTGAACCCTTGGATAGAGAAATTGGCTTTAAGTTAAGCTTGGCTCCTGCTTTATAATGTTCAGTATCTTATTCTTTGTGATAAATAAGTCAAAGTAACATTTCAAGTAGCTGAAGAAAGGTGCTTCTTACTGATGTAGCTGAAAACCAAATGCTCTTTTTCAATGGAATCTTATCTTTCAAATTTATGAGATCTGATTAATGGCTTTTCTATAGATTAAACAAATTTTTGTAGGTCTCCAGTGGAATGAGTATTAAATCAAAACTGCCTCACAGTGATCCTGCACAAAAAGAATTAGACCAGCTTTCTTGCTGTTCAGCATTGTTAACAGATGGTTAGGTACGGAAATCCCCAAAGGATGAATTATGAATTTACGATTGCAAACAACTCTGATTATAGTTTAGTAAAACTACTGTATGGTACTATGAGCCTGTGGCTTTCTACATGGATTTATTTTATATTTATCAATTCATTGACAAAGCATAACCCTTGCTAGATAGAGCCTTAAATGATAATCTTTACTCATTGAATTGTATTGCATTCCATCAACAGCCTTGTTTAAAACTATTGGGGTAAATGAGTAGTGATATAGACTCTAGTGCCAACTTGTCACTGTTAATCTACTCTAGATACTGAATGGCATGATTTCTTGGTTTTATATGTAAAAGGAATTATCGAATGGTAAGATAACTCCTGAACACAAATTACATTTATGAGCAAATCCCAAGGTTCTTTCAGATGTATATGGAAAAACTAAAAATTATGCTGTTGCTTTTGTCTTAGAAACATTTTTACCTATATTTTTTGTATTAAGCAGAATGAATACAAACAGTTATAACCACACAAATTGTGTATTTTCAAATAATAATAAAGAAAAATTGTGCTGTAGTAACATAATGTTGTAAACAGTGGTTTTGGGGCAGTGTTTTTTATTCACAGGTGTCAAAATTGTTTAGAAGGCTAATATTGTCCAAAGTTGCAAGTGCTTTACATGTAGGAGTTAGACCAATGTATGGAATGTTCCCTTTTAATTATCAAAGGTTCTGTATTGTATTTAAATATTTAAGAATATTTAAATATTTCATTTAAATATTCTTAGGTTTTCCAACTGAATGAGTTTTTGTTGCCCTTAGGCTCTTCAAGGAAGCAATCTGAAGAATATACAGGCTCTTTAGCATAAGTAAGATAATGGTTCCTGGATTGTATGAAGTTTTTGTTTTGTTTTACGCTCCCCTAGGTGGATAGTAGTTGGATTTGCATAGCCTTCTCCAGAGCATGCTGTACTTCTCTGTTAATCCCTAGGGCAAGCATGTGCTTTCCAAGATGAAATACCAGGTGTTACTCTAAATTGAAGTGGTATGTAAAAATGTTGCTAAGGAAGCCCTCTCTAAAAGAGACTGGAGGAACCCTCCTGTCTGCAACATGCAGTCCAAGACAGATTCACCGGCTGGGTTTCATGCCAGTGAAGCTTGTCTCTATGGGACTAACAAGCGACTTTTTTCCTGCATCTTCAGGAGCCAGTCCCAATTTGAAGAGAGAATTTTCAGTTGCAGGTGGTATCGGTGTGTTTCGCTTGTTACATACTTTATGACAATGTCTGAATTTTTAGTTCCACAACAGCAGCTTTTTTTTTAATAAGCAGCTCAGAGCTGGCTGAGGTGTTGTTTGCACAAGCCAGCAGAAGGTTAGGTACATTAACAAAGGCAACTCAGGGAGGAAAGCCACAGTAGTTATTTGCTATTCCGTCTCTGGTTTTGGGGTTATCTGATCGTGTTAGTAAATTGAGTTATTTCTGAAACTTGCATCTCTCTGGTGCTGAAAACATGCCTGCATCTGTTCTGACCACATCTGTTTTGACCGCATCAGAAAGTACACTTGAAACAACGAACTTCCCTCCCAGTTGGTTTTGTTTACTTAGGCTTGCTCATGCCCAGGATTTCTAGGTGCAGAATGAAAAGAGTAATAGCTTTGTTTATGAAATCTACTCATTTGGGTAAGAAGATACTGAATTGGAGGGCGACAGGAGGGGAGGAAAATGTGCTGGCTTATAAACCCCTAAAACCGATGGTTGGGTCTTTTAGCTCATGCTCACTTTTTCTAGTGAGGTAGTTGTGGATTTCAACAAACTTTAAGACAGCAGTTGAGTTAGAAGGCTGGTTCCCAATGAAAAGTGCAGTAAAGGCTGTTTTATTCTTGGTTGCTTTTTATGATAGGTAAGCGCATATTTTCTGATGTTCGCTATATTTGTTGATGCACATATTGTATAATCAGAAGAGGTTAAATTGAACTTTCAGTTTGAAGAACAGTTTTTGCCGACTCCTGTCAAGTTGCTCAAAGGTGCCAATTTCAGTCTGTAAACTTCCATACATATTTTCAAAAAGAGAAGGAATCTGGAACTTGAATTGTCTGAAAATGAAGATCCTTATTGTTGTCACTCATTTCCATAGAAATTCTGAAGACATCTTTTTTTTGGGAGAGAAGATAGGGCAGTCCTCTGATTTGTAAGGCACATAACAATAACAGTAAAGAAGGTAGCTTTGGTCAAGCCTCAGTTAGTAATCTCCGGTGATCCTTCTCCTCCTTTTCTCTTCCATGTATGTAAGAAAGGAGGGAGGAAAGCAGGAGTGTAGGTCAGTTTTCATGTACTTTTTCTGTTTCATATCTGCAGATTGCAGGGGATCCCCGATTTTAAGGAGTTTGTGAAAAGTGAACATTAAAAAGCAAGCGTATTTCTCCTTTACAGTAGTGTTACTTTAGTAATATTGTTAAATTAACTCTAACCTCCACATAATGTCTAAGTGTCCACAGGTTGCAAGAATTATTCGGCCATGTTCTTTTTTTGTTGTTTTGTTTTGTTTCTCTGGAGTTTTGTTTCACAACAACTTGCAAAAAAAAGTTGGAAATAATTCTAAAAAAATCTGAAGTTTCCAGAATTTTCATTACTTTGAAAAAAAACCACCACAAATCCCCAAACTCCCCCAAAAAACACACTGAAGGAAATAAATTGGTGTCATCGAAGTACTACATCTCATTTGAACAAGTTCATCTGTATCACATTTTGGATAATGATTTTCTCGATGGTGTTTGGTTTGGACCTCAAAATTTGAAGGGCCCTTGGTTTTCTAGGAATGCTTCATCACAAAGAAAGGGTATTCACTGCTATAGTACGGTCTTGCTGGGAGTTGAATCCTTTCTTTTGATCTCTCAACAATTCTGAGAATGTGTAGCAAGTGCATAGCAATGGTAGTAATAATCTGAGGTGTGTATTCAAATTTGAAGTTGTGTACTCTGGCAAACTTTACAAAGAGATCTGAAGTGGGTTTTGAAGCCTAGGTCTGAAAGAGGTGAAGAGGACTGTTTTCACCCCTCCCAAATAATATTTTTTGCCAGTTGGAAGCTGTTGTGCTTGTGAAAGCTAATGTTTCATTTGTTTGTTTTATTTTTATGCTCTTTTCTAGGCAGCCATGTCTGGGTACTGTAGGAGGTAAGAGTCTAGGTTAGGTATACCAGTAATGTGACTTGGTAGGGCTCTCCTTGTGTTGCTTGTTGGCTTCTACTTGTCACTGCAGGTCCTGGATTGTTCCTTCTCCCTTTTCAGAGGTGGCTTATCAGCTTGTTAAACACTACCTGTGAAAGATTGCCTGAGGCTCCTCTAAGCACTTTAGTGTTTGCCTGCTAGATAAGTGAACCAGCTTAGTTAAAGTAGTTCATTTCATTTGCTTGCCTGGAGGCTTTTATGAAAGATGCCTACAAAAGTGATGAGAAGAAGCTTTTAAAAAGCCTTCAGGAAAAGGTACAACTACAACAGTCTCAATACTACAAGTGTAAAAACTCAGCAGTCTTGGACATGCAGCATATTTGTATTGCCCATGCGTACTGGGTAGCAGGATCATGCCATTTCTTGGAAGCTGTTATCTTACAAAAGTAGTGACTCAAGGTCCTGAATTATGCGTTGGGGTCTGTGCAATTTCTGCAAGAAGGGTTTGGTTGCCTGTTTTGAATAATAACGTGTAGAAGAAACTTCTGGTTCAAGTGTCTGTAAAGCAGAGGCAGTTGTCTCAAATAACGTTCCCAGGAAAAACAGAATATGGGTTCTTACAGTTCACTAGTGCATTAATAATTAATGCAGTTGCATTTCATTTTGATTAGTCTTTCCCAGCCTTTGAAAAGTTTCAAAGTTCACTTTATAGAGAGTTTATTTGTGGGATTTTCCTACAGAATGAAATCTAAGTAGGAAGATAAAGCCTTCGGATTCTAAAAATCTACACGTTAGCCAGACTTCTAAAAAATATTTTGGTGCTTGGATAAAATGTTGATTAAGGCTTTCACTAATGTCTGGACAAGCATCTAATCTTAATAGACTTTTGATTTCTAGGACAGGTAGGCAAGTAGTTCTTGTTCACTTCTCAAGATCCCTGAGGCTCTTTTCTTTTGTGATGAGAAGTCTTCCTGACAGTTCTGCTTGTTTGTAGCCTTTATGGACTGGATGTCAAATGCCAGCTGCTGCTTCTTTCTGTTCTCTCACACGTGGTGAGATGCAGATGTGTGTGCTGCTGTTTGTCTAAATGAGTCTGAAGACCTGTTTGTCCTTAACTAGTACACAAGACCAAATAAAAGACAGTACCTAAAATGTAGTATTAGAATTTCCTCACTGCCCCCAAACTCAACATGAACTAATAAAAGCATGAGCAGTGTAGGAAGGGCCTTTTTGACTAAGTTTTCTGTATGTCCTATCAAATGCAACTCAATTGACTTTACCACACACTTCTGTTGTAGAGTTTTGAAGCTTCTTCCCTAATATGTAGTGCTATTGCATTTTCTTAGCAGAAGCTTTCCATTCCTGGTATTACATTTCTTTCAGAAAGGAATTTTCTACCATTATGAAATTAATGGAAAATAGAAAGCACAAAATGGAAGAGGAGCTGTTACTCTGAGGATACTTATTTCATAGAGAAAACAGCTTGAATATTTTTTTTAGCAGGAGAACTGTTTAGTCTGAGGCAGTAACAAATACTACTCTTGAGACTCCAAGTCATCCTATGTACAATGTGGGTGCTTACCCAGGGAGGGGGGTAGATAGTGTCTTCCAACGTAACTTTTCAGTTTAACTCTTGTGTTTGTAGCAGGGGCTGTGAAATAGCTATGTTTCCCCTGGTTTTATTTATAGTTGTCTATAAATACTTCCTGAAACCCAATCTCTTAAGTATCACTTAATTCTGTCATGCAGGACTTAATTACACTGATAATAAATATACCAGAATATTTTTAGCTAAGCTGTCATGATGCTTCCTGTGCATGAAGCATATAAGGACTTAATTGTCGGTATCTGAAGGTCCTCAAAAAGCTCTGAAAACACATGCTTGAAAACTGCCACAACTCAGCTTATTTCCTTTAATGTGAAGTGTATCTTGACATGTTATGGCTATATATCATAGAATCCTAGAATGGTTTGGGTTGAAGGGACCTTAAAGAGCATCAAGTTCCAGCCCCCCTGCCATGGGCAGGGACACCCTCCACTAGCCCAGGTTGCTCAAAGCCTCATCCAGCCTGGCCTTGAACCCCTCCAGGGATGGGGCATCCACAGCTTCCCTGGGCAACCTGTTCCAGTGCCTCACCACCCTCATAGTGAAAAACTTCCTCCTAATATCCAGTCTAAATCTACCCTCTTTCAGCTTAAAGCCATTACACCTTATCTTATCACCACACTCCCTGATAAAGAGTGCCTCCCCATCTCTCCTGTGGGCCCCCTGTAACTCACTGGAAGGCTGCTGTAAGGTCTCCCCAGAGCCTTCTCTGGGGAGGTTTTGTGGCCCTCCTCTGGACTTGCTCTAACAGGCCCATGTCCTTCCTGTGCTGAGGACTCCAGAGCTGAACACAGCACTGCAGGTGGGGTCTCATGGGAGCAGAGTAGAGGGGGAGAATCACCTCCCTTGACCTGCTGCTAATGCTTCTCTTGATGCAGCCCAGCACACGGTTGGCTTTCTGGGCTGCAAGTGCACGCTGCCAGCTCATGTTGAGCTTCTCACCAACCAGCATCCCCAGGTTCTCTTCAGGGCTGCTCTCAATCTGTTCTCTGCCCAGCTTGTTAGTTAGTATGTTAGTTAATTTTAGTCAGGTACTTGGGGGGGAGAATGTTTTTCGGGGCCTGATTGTAACCAGTGATGAAAGATTTTAACTGATGAGTTCTTGAGACTACATAGTCCTTAAATTGATTGTCTGAAATCTCAGATAAGCATTCCGTGGAAATAATGTAAGAGCTCACATTAAACAGAGCATGACTACCATCAAAAGGACTGTTTCCTTTCTAGAACCTGATCGGTAAATCCTTAAGCAAATAGCATGTAATGTATTACTTTTGTTCAAAGAGACTTGCAGGTAATCTTTTCAGCTGTTAACTCCTGCCCCAACACCACAAATGTTAGTGACTGGGTGATACATGATCAGAATACAACAGATTAAATATTTGGGAGGCGTTAAGCTTAAAGGAGAGCTTAGATAATGTGCTTGGAGTCACAGGAGTTTTTCTTTAAAAAAAAGAACTGAAAGAAATGAAACAGTTCTGGTCTGGTTGCAACTGGATGTGATGCAGGGTGTCCTGGGTTAAGCAGAGACAGACTGCTTAAAATTAACTCTCTTAACTTTATTCGTAATAGCTAGCAAGAGGCTGTGTTTTGGATTTGTGCTCAGAAGGAAAGTTGATAAGAAGCGATATTTACAGTTGTTGCTAGGATCTCAAGGTCACATAATTTCAGCTTCCCTGCTCCCCGCAGACAGTAGAGGGGGGGCTGGGAGGGAACACAGCCCCAGATACGCAACCTAGGATTTGCTCTTAGGTTAAGATTGAAAACTCAGAATAGCCAATTATCTATTCCATAACATACACTCCATGCCCAGTATATTATAGGTGAGGATCCTCCGGAAGAGCTGCTCTTTTTCCCTTTGGCTCCAGATCATCTTGCTTCAGGAGCCTGTATTCGCTCTCCCAAGGCCTTCCCCCCCCCCCACTCCAATCAGCTCTCGGTCTGGGACGCTCACCCTGATATCTCTGTTCCATGAGTTTCGGGACCCTCCCTTCTCCAGGGTCGTTAGCCGGGGCCAGGTGGTCGCTTCCTTCCCTCCCGGGTCAGCTCTCAGTCTGGGACGCTCACACTGGTATCTCTGTTCCGTGAGTTTCAGGACCTTCCCTTCTTCAGGATCGTCTGGGACGCTCGGACTGTTATCTCCAGTCTGTGAGTGCCTCCAGGAGCGGTATACCCCCTGCCTGGGGGAATTGTGAGTGTGGTTTCAGGACTCTTGTTCTGGGACCAGTATCCTCAAGTTCTTTTCTGCAGGGCTGTTCTCAATCCATTCATCCCCTAATCTGCATTGATTCTGGGGATTGTCCCAGCTCAGGTGCAGGACTTTGCATTTGGCATTGCTGAACTTCATGAGGTTAAGATGATACTGGTGATGGACCTGCCAAAACAGCTCCTGTTTCTTGTTTCACCTTATGTGAGGGAGTTTGGGGGATGTCTTTTTCTGCAAAACTGATGATCCTCTCTGAAGAGAGTGCTAAAGAAGCAACAGAATTGTAAACTTCACTCATGTCTGAAATGAGAGTATTTCTGAAAATGTTTCATGAGACTTTATTAAAGCAGCTTAAACTGTGATATCCTCATGATTTTTATCATTTACATACCTCTAAGGTAACATATGGGATTAAAGTGACCTTGATGGTTTCTAAGAGACAGTGGGATTCCTTTCATTCTGCAGTGTTAGTTGCATGTGCATTTTTTGGGGGGGGGGCGGGGGGGGCGGGCGGTTATGCAGAGCATGTTGAAACTTCTACTGGTATAAAATGCTGTGGGACATAAACTTGCAGCCAGGGTGTGCATCCAGCTTGCAGTCTTTTTGCTGTCTATAGGCTTGTTGCCTGTGACTAGTCAAGAATTCACCAGCTGGGATTGTTAGGTTAGCTGCTGTCGGGTGTTGGATAGTTTGGTATACCTGAAGCATCTGCAATGCAAGACTCAGGAGAGCTGCAGCTGTTTCTAATATCCATTTGATATTAATCTGAATTTCCACTGAAATGATGGTAGTTCTCTAGAATGAACCTGCAGGTGTTCAGAAGTTTGCTTGGTTTACTCTTTAATAGGACTCTATTTTCATCCTAAAAGGGTGTCTTCACTGGATGGCTGAAAGCAGCACTTTGGCACATCCTTCTCTCTTCAGTCTATACCTTTCCCCTTTTGCCCCTGAAAGTGTTTGTAGACCTGTGAAGTGAACAGGACTGGGCAACTGATTATGAGGAAAACTAAACTAGCAAACATCACCTTCACAGCTCAGGCTTGACTCGCGTCAGATAAATTCATTGCAAAAATGAGAGAGGGAGTCAAGGACAGGCAGGACTATCTTTGGCAACAATGATGGCTTTTGTGCTGATTTAGGATGCTCGAAACTACAGAGTTCAATTTCTGTCCTGCATCTCACTAGAAAATGATTGGCATACCAAAAATGTAAAGCTTTGATGCTGTTTGTAATGCAATTTGTAGTTAGTTAATTCAGAATGGCAGAAAAAGCCAGGGCAGAAAAGCTGATACAGGATGTGGAGTTCAGAATAAGAATGTCCTTACAAATTGTTTACTGATAACTTGCATCTAAATAGCAAACTTATTCTAAATTCTAGAAAACACAGGATTGAGGATGTTTAAGTTATGAGTACAGTGGATGTTTTAATGGGGGGAGGGCTGGAATACTGAAGTTTATTTCTGGAAAATGAATGGTGGTTCTTTTTGCATAAAGACTGTGATACTGCTTGTTCTTAAAGCCTCCTGTAATCAATTGGATAAACATCATTTAGAAAGGCTTATTTCAGTAAAAACAGCCAAAGCTCCCGAATTGTGGTTGATCAGTGTGTTCAGTTACCTGTCAGCACTTAAAACCTTGTAAGATTTCCAATACTGGCAAACCCAAAAGGATGTTGATATGACTGCTATTGTACTCCTCAACTTTTACTGTGTCTGTTGCTTGACAGCCTGAGAGACCTAGGGCAGCTTATTTTAGTACTGCAAATGGGAGGGGAAAAAAATAATCCCTCAATTAATTTGAGATGTGAGATAAGGTAAAATCACAGCAGATGAGCAAACTTAATTATACTTCAGATTTTTTTTCATTGTCTGAGAAGTTAAACGATACCTCATGATGCAACACCAAATTTTATTAGTGAAGTATGGTAAAAATCTGTTACAGAGGTCAGTTCAAAACTTGCCTTTAGTACTACAGTTAAAATGCCTTCTTGCATACGGTTCTAATAAACTCTTTTTGTTCACAGATAACTACTCTTATTAATCATAAGGATAAACCAAAGCGTTCAGACAAGACTCTGCAAGCAATTCAGCGAGTGGGCCAAGCAGTTAACCTGGCAGTTGGAAGATTTGTCACAGTAGGTGAAGCTATAGCCAACGAAAATCATGAATTGAAAGAGGAAATGAGTGTTGCGTGCATTGAGGCAAGGAGAGCAGGTATGTAGTTACTCATGGAATTTGTAACCTGTTGTGCTTGTGCCATTTTTGGCACACTCTTTTTAGTGTCAGGAATAATGTAAGGCCTTTATTTAATTGCTTACCTCTTTTCTGCTGGTTCATTTAAGGCCTGATCTGTTACCTTATTTTGTCACTTACTTAAATTGCTGTCATCTTATGAACAGGGAATGGAATTGTGTGTTGGCTTGGATTTCTTTTTTTTTTTAATAGGATCTTTTGCCACAAGGAATTACCTGACTACTCTTTGTTTTATGATATTACTACAGACAAAGAACAGAGTGTTGAGAATACAACATTAGAGTTCATTGTTCTCAAGTTAAAACAGTGGCGTATTTTAAGTAATTAGAGTGTTATGCTGTTGAGGTGTTGCAGATGAAATCTCTCACCTGGTTATGATTTAGCAACAATTTAAGCTTTATTATTAGTGTGAGGTAAAGGTTTTTAGCAGCTTTTAATGATTGATCAATTTAAAGATTTCACTAAAAATATACTTTGATTAGAATAGTGACTTAATTACAGATTTGAGAATGACAAGATTCACACTAACTTGCAAGGTATCCTAAATATATATATGTGTATACAAAGTGTGCAAAACACAGAAACAGACAAACAAATAATCATTGTGAAAATATTTGGATCCAGTAAAATATGTAAGCAGGGGAGATACTCTATAATCAAAGGTTCTCTCTTCTCCCTCTGTAAAAGAGGTAGATAGAGGAGACTAGCCTATAGTTAAAAGTTGCCCCTTTCTACTCGGGCTTAGAGCAAATACAATGCTTTGGGATTCCTCAACAGGCAATCCTTGAGCCTTAAGAAGTAGAACTTTGTCCAGGCCTATTGTGGCCTTTGCCAGCAGATGGTCCTTAGACCTCTTTGGTCCTGAGAGGCGTCCCAGCTCAGCGGAGATGCTGGCCACAGCCTGCTGCAGTCTGGGAGAGCTCAGAGGGTCTCCCTTTTTGGTCGCTGATAATTTAGGGTCTGAAATAATTGACTTTTTTCAAGTACTTTTCCGTTTTAGCCCACCTCTGCTGGTGCAATATTCTGGTGCATTTCACAAGCTACTACAGTGTATCATCATCCCCTAGGTGCAGGAGGTTGTCAGGAGGTGATTTACTATCACCATTGTTTGAGGCAAGGACCAGGTACAACGCTCTGGTTCACCACAACAATGGGGAGCAGGAACCAGGGACACCAAAGAGGTGCCGCAGTGCTTGGTTTCACAGCTTGTTCCTGACTCACCCTAAATTGGTGTATGACCCAGTAGGGGACGAATTGCACCAGGCATGAAGTAGCTGGGGGGGGAGGGGGGGCACCACCACATGAGGTTACTGCATTCTAAATCTGAATGTCTGTATGAAGGTCAGTGTCAACCCGTATTTCATCAGGATTCAGTAAGATGACTCCCATCAATCATCTGATGACTCCCCTCAGTAGAATGAAGATAATATTGTACTTCTCTTTCTGCTGGATTCAACTCTTGTTGCGAACTTGCTGTGCATGTGGATTGAATGTGAAGTATGGATAATTGACGGAGTTGCCTGCTGTAATCCTCTGCTTTCCCCTAGAAGCCTCTGTCTAGGGAAATAGCAGGTTACGTTCTCTGATACTGTAAGAGATCTTCAGTGTTGTGCTACAAACTACTTTCCTAGATATTAACTATTGTTCCTTGTATGATATTTCGATGGCTCGTAGTAAAGGCGTATTCTTACATCTGCAGTGTAGCCTTCGAGAAGATCACATCTAGAACCTTCCTTTTCTTGTTAGTGGTGGTGTGGTTTTGTTTTTGCTTTCAAATACATTTGAATCATGGGAAATACTGCTTGAAGCTTTTCCTGTTTAAGGAGGTGGAAGTACCTACAGGTGTGACAGACTTCCTGCTTACTCTGGCTTCAGGGAGACAATCTTAAGTTTCCAGATGTGGAGGCAAATCAATAACCCTTCAACACTAATGTCTTGGTAACTGCAGAAAGGAGTAGTACCCTATTCCAAGACATGGGTTACTGTGCTTAAAATTGATCTGTTAAGATAAAGAGTGGACTTGTGGGTAAGTGTATGTTCTTTTATCTTTTAAATAACCTCAAAAGCCTGAGAAACTTGCCTTTTCGGTGTCCTAGCCAGTATATTTCTTGCTGAATCACTGTGCTGGCCTCAGACTTTGGGGATGCAGTTAATACTATTTTTGTGATTTAAAAAAAAAAAAAAAAGATTAGAAATTGGGCATGGTACTGTAAGAAATCCTCTGAAAATTCCTCAGCAAGGAGTCTCAATGTCTAGAGACATGCTGGTGATGGATGATTGTTTCTGCGATTTGAAGGACTACTCTAGATAAACTTCAGACTGAAAATTGATGGTCGCTCCAGTAAACTTGGCTGCAAACAGAAATGTCCTAATTTGAAAACATTCCATTTATTATGTGAAGCATGTGTTTTCTCTTCTGAGATCCAAGTAAAATGCTGACAAGTCAAAATTTCCAAAGTTTATGTTGATAATCTCAGCTGCTAGAAGAGCAGTACAGTCTGAGTGTCTACTTCTTGACTTTCCAGTTGTGCTGTGATGTGGTTGGGTTGACCCTGGCTGGACACCAGGTGCCCACCAAAGCCGTTGTATTGCTGCCCCTTCTCAGCTGGATGGGGGAGGAGAAAATACAACAAAAGGCTCATGGGTTGAGATAAGGACAGGGAGATCACTTCACCAATTACTGTCATGGGCAAACAGACTCGATGTGAGGAAATTAATTTAATTTATAACCAATCAAATAAGAGTGGGATAATAAGAAATAAAGTTAAATCTTAAAACACCTTTCTCCCCACCCCTCCCTTCTTCCTAGGCTTAACTTCTTGCCGTCAGTTCATCACACATTGTCTCTGCTGCTCCTTCCTCAGGGGGAGGACTCCTCACACTCTGCCCCTGCTCCAGTGTGGGGTCCCTCCCACAGGAGGCAGTCCTCCACCAAGTTCTCCAGCATGAGGCCTTCCCATGGGCTGTCAGTGTATCCAGGAGGAACTTGGAACCTAAAAGCAGTGTGCAGTGTTTCCTCTCACCAAATGGTTATACTTTTTTACATTTTATTTCCTGTTATGCAGTAATATGCCTCAGTCCGAGAGGACTGAAGATGTAGACTGTTTACTTTTCTGTCAAACCTCATGTTTACCTTGGCCCAGATTGGTTATTTGCTCTTTTTGAGCTATCTGCTTGAGATCTAACTTACTTGGGAAATTTAGTATGTCAAGCATGTTTGCTGCTCGTTTTTTTGGTGGTGGTTTGTTTTTTTTTTTGTACCAGTATTGTATCTATACTTAGTTAAGTGTTGGACAAAGTAAGAGAGTCCTTTGTGCAGAGAAATTCTTATGGATAACTGTCCTCTGAATTCAGTCTCTAAATACAGTTGCTCAAGTGCTATTTTGAACAACATTGGTGTTCCCAAGCAAGCCAATAAAATCTCCTGGCCAATTATGGCCAAGAATATAGACTTGTAGAAAAGAATCCCATGTTCTGATGGCATGGGTAGCAGAAAGCCCTTGCTGGTTAGGACATCGGATGTTGTAGAGCTGTTCTCCCTTCTTTTTAGCTGGTGGATGAGATGGGGCCTCAAAAGGTAGGGGAACACTTTTTTAGGTGTAGAAGATGGATTTCAGCACTAAAGGATTTAGAACATTTGCCAAGTCTCGGTTGCCAAGAAAAGTAGGGAGTCTTTAAATCAACTGTGTATCCTGCAGAGACTTTGAAGGATGACAGATGTTGTATGTGTCTCTTGTGAAGGGTATAATCAGTGATCTGAAGTGTTTCAAACTTGTTATGACTATTTCCTTGTAATAAACCTTGTAATTTGATTGACTCAAAATAGAATTGTAAAACACTGCAGAGGGTCATGTAGCAGATTTTGCCTAACGTTAGTCTTGCACTGTGTCAGTGTTTACAGTGACAGTGTAGCAGTGGAATGTAACTCAAAGCAGCACAATTTTGCATGCCCATCTGTGATATTTCCCCCCCCCCCCCCCTAAAAANTAAAACTGGAAAAGACTGGTTAATTTAAAAGAGAAAACACATGTGAAGAATGACTTAGTGTCATGACATTTTTGGTATTCTCTACCAGTTGACTACATAGCCCTAAAGAAAGACATGGAGTAAAATGGAAGCGATAAATAGGCCTCTTCTATTTTGTCTTGTCTTTTAATATTGAGAAGGATTAAATTAAGAAGGTTGAAAACTAGCAATTTAAAATGCATAAATAAAATCACAGAATAACTTAGGTTGGAAGATACATTTAACTCCAAGAATGGAGACTGAGCAACTTCTTGTACACCTCTTAATAGTGTTTGACCACCCTTACAATTGCAAAAGTATTTTCTTATATCTTGTCTGTTCCTTTTTGTCCTATCACCATGCACCTCTGGGATCAGTCTATCCTGTCTTCATACCTGCCCATTAGACCACAGTAAACTCTGCCATTGACCTTTACACTTCTCTTTTTGAGGTAGAACAAACCTGCTTCCTTCAGCCTCTCCCCTTATGTCTTGTGCTCCACTGTGTCCATGTTGCCCCTTGTACTGGGGAACCTCAAACTGGATATGGTACCACAGATGCTGCCTCGCAAGTGCCAGCCAGAAGGGAAGAACCATGTCTGCAGCCTGCTGGTTACACTTCTGGGAACAACCCAGCGTGAAGCTGGCCACTGTTACTGACTCCTGTTCAACTCTTTGTCCACCAGGACTGTCGTGTCTTTTCCCACAAAGATCCTCTCTAAGCAGCTGACCCCAGTGTGTCCTGCTGCCTGGTGTTATCCTGCCCAGATGGTATTACTGCTTCCTGTCAATCATCTTTCCAGCCTGTCCCTCTGTCTAGCAGCGCTGTCCTCCAGCAGATCAGACACTCTGTTTGGTATTGTTCACACGCTTGCTGAACATGCTGGCCCATCATCCAAGGAACAGTTTTGTTGCCTTGTATCAATCCCTGAGGGATGCCACTGGTAACCAACTGTCCGTTGGGCTTTGTACTGCTCATCCCCAAGCCCTACAGTCAGGTCCATTTTCTACCCAGCTTATTGTTCACTTGCCCAGTCTGTATGATTTAGTTATAAGGACATTATAGGATATTGCTAAAGTCGAGATATGCAGCATCATCTCATTGTAGAAGGCATTCAGGTCAATAAGGAATTATTCACCCTTGTAGGTCTCCGCTGGCTTTTCCCAATTGCCTTTTCTGCTTCATATGGATGATTTGGAGGACAGAATCTATATATAAGCACTATGAAGCATGGAGCTCTGTGGTTTAAAGGACTGCCACACCTTCCTTGTTCCATAGTGCTTGAGTGTGATATTTGCGGAGTAATAGTATACCCTCAGGTTCTTCATGTGGGACCTCTGGCTTTATAAGGCTTTTGAAGTGAGTATCTTGTCTGCTTAGGTGAATTAGCTTAGTTGAAGTTTTGAAGATGAGTCGCAGCGGACTTGATCAAATGTCCTAGATTTTGTCTTTCAGGATGATCTGCAGGTTGGTTGTGGGTTGATCATCTTGTCTTGCATGCTAACAAAAAGCACGTATCGAAGTGTGCCTGAGTTCAGTCTCCCAGCAGTCATCCTATGGCTGTGGAACAGGAAACTGCTCTATGCCTTTCCTTTCTTGCACTATTATCAAGGGTACTCCGGAAGATTTAATTCAATAGGGGCCTGTGATTTTTCTCAGGCAAGGAGATTCATTGGCTGCACTGGACTGTGGAATTTTTGGCTGCATAAATAGTCCTATTTGGTTATCATCTTATTAAATGCTTGTTGAATAAAAAGATGCTTATGAACTGAAACTCAGTGCTGCTTTGCCTTTTTTTTTTTTTTTTTTNTTCCCCTCTCCTGTCTCTGCCAACACGCTGTTTGGTTTTCTCCTTTGAACATAAAGTGCAGTAGTCTCACTGTAATGTTTCAATCTAATAAATTATAAAGTAATTTTTTGGAATCTCTTTATTCTTAATGTCTGAAGACTTATACAGGAATAGGAAATCCATTGAAATTTGGAAAGTGGAGGGGAATTTGTAGTTCTTTCCTTGCTCTGTCTTACTCCTTCAGTGGGCTGATGCTGCGTCGACGCTGATTTGACTTTTGTAATTAAAATTCGAAAAATATCTCCCGTTAATGTTTGCTCCCTCCATAATCCCCAGCTCTACTCCCTCCACCTTAAGTATCTGTAGACTACTGTAAGAAAATTAGTGTATGTTACAGATGGAAGAATGAGGCAGTACTGAATAATATTCCCCATTTAAATATGGAGAGGGTGCCACCAACAGTCAGCAGAAGGAAGTGAAGTGAAATAAAAGTTGTCTGAAATTGTTTTATCCCTCAAAAGTGAAAGTTAAGAATACTTGATGGTGCATTATCTTTTTTGCAGGTATGTAATGTTAATTTTTTTTCCCTCTAGGTGAAACAATTGCACACCTTACAGATGTGGCAAGCTTAGATCATCCAGAATCTGATAGCCACATAACAATCTTTACAGACAAAACGGGTGTGGTAAAAGCTGCAAGGCTATTGCTTTCTTCTGTCACAAAGGTGCTGGTGTTAGCAGACAGAATTGTTATCAAGCAAATTATAACTTCCAGAAACAAGGTATTTGTAGCTCTTGTTTTGTTTAACTGGTACTTGGAGTCAATGCAAATGAGCAGTGCTAAATGAAGTGATATTTTCATTGTCTCTCTAGGGGAAGTGCCAAATAAAGAGGTAAAAATAAATGTCTTGCACATGTTCACCTACCAGATATCTGAAAGGGGATGGCTGTAAGTCAGGAGGAATAAAATAACAATTTTCAGTTACTTTCTATGATTTATGTAACCTGTATTGCACTATTGATTTAGTATGCTGTAGAAGATGCTGTGTTACTGCTTATTTGACTTAAAGTTTGCTGCAAGGTGGAAAATCTCTGTCAGTGAAATGGCTGATAAAAGCTTCTGCTTGCTAAGGACAGCATGTTTGTACTGTCAGGATTGAGACAAGGAGAGCATTGTGAGTGTGTCTAAGGTAAAAAAAGCTATGAGGAACACAAAAGTCTGTGCTAGTGAAGTGAGGCTTACAGGTTAAAAGTTTTTTGTGCAGTTTAACTTATGTCTTGAAACTTAGCTTGCAGCTACTTAGTTAATTTAACTAATAATATGAAGACCCTTGTAACCTCAAATGTAATCTATTTCATGTATTGCACTGTCTTGACTGTAGGATATTCTTTCTTTTTTTCCTGCCCTGATGTGCCAAAACAAAAATAGAAAAACCTCATATTTGAAAAATGAGAGTCTGGTAGGGCCTAGGTTTTTCCATTAATTTTCAACTCATAATTCAGAGCAGAGCCCCTCTTCCTCTTTTGACTCCTCATACTATTTCTCTTCCTTTGTCCCAGTTTGCATTCCAGACATACTGGCCTCTATTTTGCAGCTTCTAGATCAAAGGCACTTAGTTGAGTCTAGGATTCAAAAACTGAAGTTACTTGTAGCTTTGGTCTTTTCTTGCATGGGAGACCAGAATAGTACATTTAATACCTTTTGCTGCCTTTCATGAGCTTTTCCTCTGCCCTTGTCTGCAGCCATGCAGTGATCTGAATTAATTTACCTTTCCAAAAGTGGCTGGTGTTAACAGATTTAGGCTGCAGAGAGCTATGCAAATACTTGTATCATGAAGGGATAAGGAGGGATGTATCCCTTCAGAAGCAGGGCAGGGTTTATGATAGGCTTAAACATATATGAAACTATTGTCATATATACAGTGATATTAATATAGTAAGTGTAGGTGCAGGATATAATTTTGAAAGTATTTAAAATGAAGTCTTGTTGCCCAGAGTAAGTGTGTCTGACTCTGAATGCTGTAGTCACCCTAGTCTTTGTAGTCTACTTGGTTTTACTACATTCTCCTTTCTACGTATAGTCTACATGTGCTTGAGAATGTTGCTTTCTGTTTATGGTACCAGTAGAGCAATTCACCTCTCTAGGACCAAATGAAACAAACGATAATGTCCTATACAGGCAAACCCTGGTATTTATACAGTACACTCCTGAAAAATATGTCAGACACTGGTAAGATGGATAGCAAAGCAGTTCTTCCTGTGAGAAATATTGTGGTAGAGGGATGATGCAGGCAGGGACTTAAGAAGTGCACCCAAATACTCAGACAGTGTAATAGAATACGGCATAGAGGATGGAAAGGCAGGAAGGAGCAGGATCATCAGTACTGCCAACTGGAGCAGATGCTGGCTTTTTGGAGTGGATAACTGTTCCAGAAGATCTCAGCTGCATTTTCATCTTAGAGACCGAATGCCCAATGTTAAACTTTTAGTGCCAGTTTGCTTGCTGCCTCTTTCTGGATGCCTTCGTTTTCATTGTCATAATCATCTTCCTCATATTAATCAAGAGTAGTTAAATCAAACAAGGGCAAAGGACAGTAAAACAGCTTAGTGGTTGGATGTCCAGTCTCAGAGACTAATGAAGTGATTGAGATCTTCTGGAATGGTGATCTGCTCTAGAATCTGACCTCTGGCTGGTGATCCTGATGATCCTGTTCCTGCTTCTGCGTCCATGGCACCACATATACTGTCGCTGTGTTCTTAGATTGTGTGTATTTCTTAAGTTCCTGCCCACATCTTTCCTACCTTACAAAATTTGTTTTGCTGTCCATCAGACTTAGTCACTGCATCAGTGAGCTTAAACTCTTGCTCCGCTTAGTGTCATCCGTCATGTTAGGAGTGCCAGAACAATGAACAGAAAAGTGACAGATTGTGGGGGTGTTGCTGCACTGTGCAGATTGGATCAAAATATGGATGTGCCCTGAAGTGATGTCAGCCTACGACTGCTGTCTGAAAGGTGACATTCATAGTGCAGCAGTACCTGTGCAATACTAAGTTCTAGTTTAGATATTAATAGGAACTTAGTTTTTTTGGTACATATTTCCAACCTTGTATTTAAAAATACAAATTTTAATTACCCTGTTTCATGTTGAAGGTTTAAAATTAAAAATTTTGAAGACAACACAGTTGTTTTGCATTTTAACATCTTCTTGGATAAGCTTTTAGATAAATTTAGAGCGGTCTATACCATTTTTCCTGGTGTGTAGTTTCTTAGAATGTCAGCTCTGCCTGGAATGTCTAGAATTGTTAGCTATAATGGAAATGCATGTGCTTTCACTGAATTTTTAATTTGACAAGAGATTTGTCATGATAGGAACATGCTCTAGGGTAACTGTAATGGAGATTGCTTGCAACCAAGACTATGCTCATGAAGTACTCTACTTGCTTAAACC